>JANAVB010014829.1:0-42126 GCA_029216955.1 Iris pallida
CTTCTCTTGCCGAAGGAAGACAAGAAGAACCAGCAGCAGAAGAAGAACCAATTACAGCTGAAGAACCAGTTGCAGCCGAAGAACCGTTGCAGCCGAAGAACCAGCTGCTAATGAATTAATTGCTGCTCAAGAACAAATTGTGAGGCAACATCAATTGCTTCTACCAGTGCAGACCAAGTTCCTGAGACAGCTGTGTTCGAGTCTGAATCGAACATAGGAAGCACACCTCTATGATACCATCTTTTACCACCGGAGCTCATCCTCCTGAGTAGCAGAAAAAGTTGCTGAAGATACAGTCCCGAAACTCCCTGAAAATCAATTGGCTATGGTAACGATAACAGATAGATCGTTGACTCAGCTTGCTACCACAGCAACGACAGCATATGTCTCCGGTTTTCAAGAAAAAAGATTAACAGATATCGCTGATACACCAAGTTCCAATGCTGATATGAATCTGTTAGTGAGATTCATACTAAAACTTTTTATAAAACTTTAGCAACATTAATCAAGATGGTTTTGAAGAAGGGCCTCAATTATGAGAGCTTAAAAAGTGTTGTTGCTACTACCAAAGACAACATAGCGATGTTCAATGATACTGAAAGGGCAGACACTTTGTGGAAAATAGTCCAGGGACTTGAACAATCCATCAACGATTATCTGAGGTTGTCAAGTGGGACTATAGAAAGCCTCGTCCAATCCGAGTATGATGCTCTCACCAATGAGTACACAACTCGAGAAACCATCTTCAAGGAATCTCTTCAAGATTACAGCAATAAGGTTGCCGTGGAGAGGACTTTCTTGAAAGAAAATAAACCCTTATTGGAGAAGCATCAGCAAGCTTATGACTCCATGAATATCAAAATTTATGAGCAAAATGATAAAATTCGTGAAGTCGAGGCTGAACTGGCTCGTTTAAAGGAGGAGCAGAACCGGATGACGGCAGATAGAGATCAATTCTTAAGGCAAAGTTCCATTTTGGAGGAACAGATCTTTGGTTCTGAAGCAAAAGTAAAAACCCTTGAAGATGCCAAAGACAAAATGATATCTGCCTTTGCCGAACTCTCTCACCTCTGCATTGCGGAAGCCCGAAGATCTATATCATACACAACTGTAGTGGGCTCTCGTGAAAAACGTCTGACAGAGTTGCAGAAGATGATTGAAGATCTGTCTGCTCCACCTTAGGAATTTTTTGTAATTAATAAAGAAATTTTTTATCTTCTGTCATTTCTTTCATTTTACTGATGTACTATTTCCAATCATGAAATAAATAAAATATATTTTAAAATATGTGTGAGATAGAAAATAATTATCAGAGGTAATATGGACATGATAAGTCTTCCAAACTCAACGAAGTAGATTATATCTATCCAGAGATAATGTGGACATGATAGATAATAAATCTTGTTTTCTTTTTAGAGTATACAATACTATAAGAGGTAATATGAACATAACAGATCGTAATGACTCAAAGAAAATAGATTAATATATTCAGAGGTAATATGGACATGATAGAAAATAATGAAAAGAAGTAGATTTAATATTTATTCAGAGGTAATGAGAACATGATAAATAATAAATCTTTTTCTTTCTAAAATCAGCTGGTAAGACAGAAAATCAAAAAATTTCTTTTAGGAGAATAAATATCAGCTTAACCAAACCTTGGTAGCTGGAGAATAAAGAAGAAATTCAAACGTAGTATTTCTTCAAGAATTTACCGTTAATTGGCATCATGAGCAAATCTCTATTAGGTTTAGATAACCTATAAGCACCATTGGAGAATACGGTTTCAACTACATAAGGACCCTCCCATTTAGCTTGGAACTTGCCTTTACTCTTATGAGTCATAACCATAGGTCTTCGGACAGCTAAAACTAGCTCTCCTACTTTAAACACCCTTTCTTTAACTTTGCGATTGAAAGCTCGAGATATGCGGCCTTGATACAGCTCAATGTGCTGTTGTGCTTGAAGACGCTTCTCATCCAAACCTTCAAGTTCTTGGATTCTTAAGCGGTCATTATTCTCTGTAGTTAGCTCATTAGCAATGGCTATTCTAAGAGATGGTATCTGGATCTCCAGTGGAAGAACAGCTTCACATCCGTAAACCAATAAAAATGGTGTAAAACCAGTTGGAGTTCGGACTGTTGTTCGATAAGTCCATAAACATTTTCCAAGTTTCTCGTTCCAATCACGTTTATTAGAGGAGACAAATTTTTTGAGAAGTTTAATAATTATTTTGTTGAAAGCTTCTGCTAAACCATTAGCAGCTGAATTATAAGCTGTAGAAGCTAAGTTCTGGATCCGATTCTCGTCACAAAATCGATAAAACGTCTGACTGGCAAATTGAGGCCCGTTATCATGGATTATCCTTCGAAGAATCCCAAAACGATAAATGACATGATGTTTGATGAAGTTAATCACATTAGACGTATTGACTTCAACAAGAAGAATTGCTTCTGCCCATTTAGAAAAATAATCGGTTATAGCCAGGATAAACCGATATCCTTTGACAGAAATGGGATTAATCGGACCAATAATATCCATACCCCAAGCTTAGAAAGGCCAAAAAGCTGCTGTAGGATGTAAAAATTTAAAAGATTGGTGAATAAAATCAGCATGAATCTGGCATGCTTTATACCGTCTAGCATAATCCACAACGTCTGATATCATAGAAGGCCAATAATAACCCATTCTTTGAATACGGTCCTGTAACTTTGGACCTGGTTGATGCGCACCACAAACTCCATCATGAGCTTCACGAAGTGTTTACTTGGCTTCACTTTCCGAAAGACAACGCAATAAAAGTCCGTCATAAGAACGACGATACAACATATGCATTGACGAATCATAATAGAATCGAAATGATCGTCTTTTGATAGATGCAGCTTCTTTTGGATCTTCAGGTAAAATCCCATAAACCGTATAATCAATAAATGGACTTCTCTAATCCCTTTGCTGAGAATTTGATTCAGTAGCATAACTTTGTTCAATATGCAAATTATTCTTGACACAGAATAGATCTCTATCCAACAAAGTGATGGTATTTTGTCTTCTGATGGGAACTGCTAAGTCTGCAGCTAGACTAGCGAGAGTCGGCTTCCAAATTTTGAGAACGTGGTACGAATTCAATGAAGAACCCTTTGAATGAAAGAGCCAATTTAATTACCACTTGATGATAGGGAATGAGGTCAGAATTTTGGACTTCATATGTCCCTCTGACCTGATTGACAATCAATTGAGAGTCTCCATAAGCTTCCAAAAACTCAATGTCTAATTGCTTTGCTACTTGAAGACCAATTAGCAGAGCATTATATTTGCCACATTATTGGACACATTATTGGAGCATGGTTCATTGAGAGAATAAGCACGGTATATGACCATTTTATCAGGAAAAACCAAGACAATACCAACTCCAGAGACAATATTGCCTTTAGGTCCAACTCGTGATGCTCCATCAAAGTATAATTGCCAAATATCATCCCTCAAAGACATGTTGCAATCTACAACTTCATCTCAAATGTCTTCATATAGCTTGGAAGTTTCAGGTATAGGGTGAGCTGCTAAGAAGTCAGCTAATGCTTGACCATTCACTAATTTTTGAGGTATGTAGACCATATCATAGGGAGTAAGCACATTGCCCAGGTAGCTAACCGAGAGTTAAGAATACTCGACTTTTTCATCAATACCCGAATAGGATTTATTCTGGATATGACATGAATAGTCTGTCCTGATACATAATGTCGTATCTTTTGAATGGCAAAAACTAAGGTTAAATATTCTTTTTTCACATGAGTATACCTGTGTTCAGCCCCAACCATCATTCGACTAAGATAATAAATTGCCTGTTCATGACCCTTATCACTTTTCTGTGCAAGAAGAGCACCAAGAGAATGATCTAATGCTCGAACATATACAGTAAAAATGGTCTTCCCACCACTGGGGGTACTAAAACAGGTAGATTTGTAAGGTACTGCTTAATGTCATTGAATGCTTTTTGACATGTTTCATCCCAAACAAATGACACACCCTTCTTTAATAGACGAAGAAAGGTTGACATCTCCCAGAGAGATTTGATATAAATCTCCTGATATAAGCAATTCGACCCTGAAAGCCACGGAGTTCTTTCAGATTACGTGGAGGACGTATTTCAAGAATTGCCTTAACTTTATCAGGATCGACATGGATACCTTGAGAAGTGATGACAAATCCTAAAAAGTTGCCACTAGAAACCCCTAAGAAAGACTTAGTAGGGTTCATTTTTAGTTGATGTCGACGCATCAACTCGAATACTGTCTTCAAGTCTTGAATGTGATCATCTTTTAATCGACTTTTGACGACGATATCATCCACGAAACATTCAACTGTTTTTCACATATATTCTTGAAAATATTGCTCATGGCCCTTTGATATGTAGCACCGGTATTTTTTAGACCAAAAGGCATAACTGTATAGCAATAAACTCCAAAGGGTGTTCGAAAAGCGGTGTGCTTTTCATCTCCTGGATGCATCTTAATCTGATTGTATCCTGAGAATTCGTCCATAAAACACATACGTTCAAAACCACATGTATTATCTATCATGACATCGGTGATCGAAAGTAGAAATTTATCTTTTGGACAAGCTGCATTGAGATCTCGAAAATCTATACAAACTCGAACTTTTCCATTCTTTTTCATGACAGAAACAATATTGGCAACCCAATCTGGGTGTTGTTCTTCACGGACAAAGCCACATGTGATCAGCTTTTTAACTTCTGATTCAATTACATCCATCATATCCGGTCAAAAATACCGTTGCTGTTGTTTTACATGTTTGGCATTAGGAAGAATTGAGTTTATGGGTAGCTACTTTAGGATCCAAACCCGGCATATCCTCATAGCTCCATGCAAAGATATCTATATATTTTTTAATCAGCTTTATCAACTCTTCTTTTTTATCCTCAGAAAGATTTTTGCTGATGAATATTGGCTTCGATGTAGTCTCGTCTCCAACATCAATCTGGACGATCTCATCTTCTGTGGGTGGCTGTCGTTGTTCAAATCGAAGCTTCCACTGAGTGTCCATTTGTTGTGCCCATGGATCATTTTCAAATAGTTCAGACTCATCATCGGTTTGAACCATATTGAATGAAAATATGTGCTCAGATTCAACATACTGGACTCCTTCAGAATATGAGGATTGTAAAGAACTGGAAGAAAACTTCTTCCATATCTTCATTAATGTCACGACCCGCACCCACTGTGAGGGTACGAGAACGTAACAACGCCCAGCCTACGCCGCAGTGTCGGCGGTAGAACGCTGTTCTTGGTCATGATCTATAACTAACATAATATGAATACTCTCCATAAGGAGGCCAACACAGGGGTATAACTCAATCACAATCTATAGATAGAATATGGCACGATTAAAAGGATAAAAAAATCCTCAACTGAGGTACAACAGAAATAAAATAACAAGTCTTATCATCTACCAGTCTCAACATCTAGAATATACAACTCAGAAAATAAAGACAACAGCTAAAACATGGAAAGAAATAGTCTAAGCAATCTACACTAAGCAAGGGTATCATCCTCAGCAGCTACCTGAACCTCCCCAGGGGTCTAGGTCGCGAGTGACATCTAGGCAAGCTCCAAAGTAAGGGGTGCAGGGTTCCTCATCATCCTCTGTAAAATTTTCAACAGGTCCAATCAGGACGGAAGCGAGCACAATACATCTCAACAGTTCATAGCAGGTTAGAAAATATAATCATGCAGTAAAAGATATAGATACTGAAAAAATATAGTATGTAAACAGGAAGAGAGAACTGTAATAGAAATATCTACTATAAGTAAAGAGCTACCAGTGACTAGTGATTTAGAGCACAAAGTCGACATGTGAACGGCTTGATTGTACATGGCTATACTAAAGAGGCGTACATGGCTATTCTACTTTGGAATTGTTAACATGGCTATTTATACTCCCCCGTACCGCCAATTAATACACAAGGATCCAACCAGGTTATGTTATGATTCTATGTAATAACCCCCGAAGGGTGGTACATAGTAGTCCCAAAAATGGGGATTCTAGGAGACTCTAAGATACCCAGTAAATGGGATAAGGATTCTAGAATACCCAGTAAATGGGATAAGAGATTCTAGGAGACTCTATGATCATATGGGTATATGTCACAAGTAATCAAAGAACCAAAAAAGCATATGATGCACTATGTAAGTGAAACGCACAGAACATAGAGTACCCGATGCTCCCTGAAGGGATAACATCTCAGGGTGGGATCCATATTGTACTAATCCGTGTGACCAACGTGCCAGTATCAATTAAAGTAATTTAATGCAGGAAAATAATTCTAAGCAGATGAAATGATCAGAGAATGTACTCGCCTCGTATCTGAATGTCTGATGTAAATGTACTGTCCGAGATGATACCTGACTCCTAGTTAGAGCAACACAAGTCAAGATGTATACAGGGGATGATAAATATAATCTACAATGCATCTGCATGCTGTCTAGGTCGAACTAGGCCAAAGTCAACTCTTGGTCAACTCTGGTCAACTACACTAGTCAAACTAGGTCAACTAGGTCAAGACTGACTCAACCAAGTCTAATAAGTCTCACTAGGCCTAACCAAGCCTAGTCTAGCAATCACACACCAATCACAATGCTATACAAACTATCAAGTTATTTATATATATATATATTTACCACATTAATCAAGACTATATGGTATTACCCATATCACATATCATTCCTGCCTACCTTGCATACATACATTCTCAAGTCTTACAAGTCACCAAACATGCATTTTGCATACAAATAGACATGTATAGGCTATACCTATATAACATGATACTCATATATAGGCATATATATACTATAATATACTGGGCAACAATGTATATAAGCCATACATCTATATTAAGCTTAAAATTATACATTTCTATATCCATACCACTATACAACCAATAGAATCAAATATGTATAATATGAGGTAATGTATATAGGCATGCAAGGAGAGAAAAATGTGAGAGGGGAACATGTGTGAGTGTATTACAAATTATGGCATGTGTGTGTGATACACATGAGAGGACAGGCTTGTGGAGTGTGTAGTTGTGTGTTCAACACATGAGGGTGTAATGGTGGATAGGTCTTAGGAATATGATAGTGTAGAGTGACAGTTATGAAGGAATCAACTTGGGTATTAAGAATGGGAAATCAATCATTCCTCAGGTTCCATCCCCCATTCAGTGCAATGTAATCAAAGTCAATTTCTAAAATATTCTCAGATTTCACATAATAATAGAAGTAGGAAAACAGTCTCAGGTTTTCAACACATTGCAATCTCAGGATTTATCAATACTGAACTCAGTTTTCAGGATAGTTATCAAGCAGTATGGCAGTGCATAGAATAGGGTGTGTACATGTCATGAATGTGGGTTTTATTTCCCAGTTTAGGTTCAGTTGCATAGGTGCACAGATATTGAACATGTGAAGGGTGAACTTGTTCTCAGGAATTTCAAAACAGAGTACTGTGTGTGTGTGCATAGGCTATAGGTGCTCTCAGTTGTAATATGAAAATGTGTGTGTGTGCTCAGTCTACATCACAGAAATGAGAACCAGGTTTAGGTGTTCACAGGAAAATAAATGACAGAGGTTGTACATATTATTTTACATACATTCATATTTACAATGCATTTGATAGTGCATTCATTGTCCACATATCAATAATGAACCCAAAAACCCATACAACTTAACAGTTCAATATAATACCCACACATGCCATCAATCTCAGGTTTTATAAGCCTCCATTCTCAGGTTATCTAGAGTCCTATTTTCAGTTTCCTATGTTCGAATTTAAAGAACCCACATGTGACCAATTCCCATACTTAGGAAGAAGAATCAAAATCAGTTTTAAAAGAAGGGACATGAACCAACCCTAACATTCATTTATAGTGCAATGAAAGGAACAAATCTCAGTTATCATTATCAGTGAATCTCAGGATTTTGTGTGTAAATGTGTCTATGGTATGAAATACATGTGTATGTCTATGTGTAGGGAAGACAGTAAAACAACCCTGTGGGAGTGTGTGTAAGAGTTTAGATTTCAGTTCGTGTGTGAGTGTGATGTTAAGAGTGATTATGTATGATAGTAAAAACTGTGTGCAAGTGAGTGAAACAAACCGAAAATAAGTTTCAGCCTACTGAAACTTGACAGGGGACCCCAATCAATACACCAAAATCAAATCAAGGATCCCCCCCTAAACTCCATACCAACACAATCACATTTGCATATCTACCATTCACCAATTTAACAGGAAAAAGAAATGAAAACAGTTAACAAGAATTTCAGTTTTTCAGATTCAGTTCAAAAGCAACGAACCCATCTCCATTTTCTTAACAGCCATAACTCAGTTGAAATAGAAACTAAATTCAGAAAAGTTAAGCTAATAGTGAAATGAATCAGTGAGAACATCAATGATGTGTATGACAAAATTCAGGTTATCAAGACAGTGTAGATGGATAGGGTACTAAACTGAGGAAAATGGAAATAATAAAATGTGTGTTCAGGATTGAATGTGAGTGTACTAGGAAACTGAATTAGTGCAATACTTAGGAATTCAGTTCTCAGGAAAAAATTGAAACTAGTGACAGTTCCCAACAGTCCTAGCCCAAACAGTTGCATACCCAAAAACCAATTTCGAACTCCATTGCTCCCACAAATCACACACTAACATATTCATCATCTCTTACACATGTAGATGTGTCTAACCTAACATTTAACATCATTTAAAACAGGTAATTAAGCAAAATAAACTCAAAATTTACATTCAGCCAAGGTGTATCAGTGGTATCAGACTTTGGAGGGAAATCTCATGATTTCGAATCAAATAAATCAACAAAATCACAATCAGTGGGTTGGTAATTAGTGATACATGTGAGAGAGAGTTGGGAGTGTGTCCCAGTGTCCACGAACTGGACACAACGTGTCCAACCCGAGCAAAACACAAAAACTGAAACAGATCACACATAGGCGTCGTGCACGTGTTCACTGAGGTCGTAGACACGACACACGATCCCTCATGACACGTGGTTTTGCACACGTGTAGCCCACGTGTAGGGCTACACAGTGGACCCACCACGATGTGTCCACGACGTGTCCAGAGTGGACACGAACACTTGTTTGTGCGCGTGTCTGTGCGTGTATACAGCTGCCTGCGCGCGACAGGGCGTGTCTGTGCGGGCTCGATTGCTCACAAACCACTCCAACAAATCCTACGAAATTTTATAGGCTTTGTGTCTGTCATGGGGGGAGTCCCCATGTTAAATTTCGTGGCGTGAAGTGCCGTGTATAGGGAGTTATAGCCCCCGAGTAGCAGGGCACTGCCCGTGTGTGCTGTGAGCGTGTTCGTGTCCTGTTTGGACACGGACACGGCTCGAAAACCAACTCAGTCCAGTTGCAAACTAATGTACACATATAAATCATCAAATTTGTTCAAACACTTTTCAAAAATAACAAATAAAAATCCTTTGTGGCATATCAACAAACACTATAAAAATGACACTGATACGTGTCCAAAATAGACATGAAAGGACATAAAATTCTGGGGATTTCTATTCCTACGGTTAGGCTAGGTATAGGGCTCCCTAATGATGCAAAAATAACAGGGTTCTATGGTGAGGAATTGAAATTACCTATGTGTATCAAAAGCTCCAAAAAGCTCCACAAAGAGGTGCTCCTCTTGATGGCCAAATTCCTCCAATGAGCTCCAAAGCCAAGAACACTTGGTACCAACAGAAAGTAGAGGAAATTTAGGACTCAATGCAATTTGTTTGGATTAAAAAGGAATAAAAATGAATTTACTAGGATTTATGGAAGGTAGGAAATACCTCTTTCCAAAATTTGGCAAGAAAACCTAATGGAGGCTAGCCCTAACTTTGAGGGGCATTAAATAGGATGGGAAAGGGTTAATAGTGGCTGCCATGGGCTGATTAAGATTTGGGTTGGTTCATGGTGTGGGCCTATGGGCTATTAAGCCTAAGTCATTAATCATGACTTATGAAGTCATGAGCCATATTAGTCAAATCAACTCCAAATCTCTCCAAACAAGTTCCAATGACTTAAACTTCACTAAAATAGGTCAACCCAAGTTTACTTAACCTAACCAAGTGGTCTTAACCTAGGTTAGTCACTAGGTTAGCCTTCTAGTCAACACTAGTCAACCCTCATTCAAACAATTCCAAAATAAATTCTAAAAATTCCCATAAATTCAAATAAATTATAATAAATCCAAATAACCCTAAAATGTCAAAAATACCCTAATCACATGACTAGGCTCTAGGGTAGGCAGTCTCTACTGTTCACTAGCAAAACACCATAAATCATAGTTCATGAACTTAAATAGTTTAAAAATAATTAAAAATCACTAAAATCATAATATGAAATAAGTATCATTAAATAATAATTATAATTACAAAATTTCAAAATTACCCTCTTCTGGAAAACTGGGTGTTACAATCCTACCCACCTTATAAAAATTTCGTCCTCGAAATTAAGATGGTAGCAGTCCTTCTAGGTCAAACACCCCACAATCAAAGTCCCAAACATACCGTCAGATAATCATATGCGTCTGTCCAAAATCATGATACTCGAAATCTTCGTCATGCTAGTGAGCAAGGCTACGATAATCACAGAGTCCTCGACTAAGGCACATACCTCTAGAATCATGGTATTTAAAATTTTTGCATTGCCGCATGCTTGGCAGCGAAAACCTTAAATTTCTACACCCGAGAAATACGTCCTAAATCTGACTATATGTCCTCACTATGCCAGCTAATATGACTATCGAAGATTCTAGATTCCATAACTGGATGACCTAGCGCATATGATTTATCTCAGAAGAAATCAAACATAACACAAGAACAACAGGACAAAATTGATAAGTCAACAAGGAACAGAAGGAATCAAAATTTCAAGGCAGTTATAAGAGGCAATTGCAGAATTTGAGTCAAAAGAACGGAACCTGCAACTAGATCTCCAATGGCCTGAGCATCCTCGACTGTCCTGACAAAAACTCGCTCTTGCTGGCCTCCCCTGGTCTGCTGCTGATGCTGTATGTACCTCTGCTGCAGCGTCGGTAACGGTCCCCGCTGCTAACCTACCGGAGCCTTGGCTCCTCCTCTTGGTGCTGCTCCTTGTGCTGCTCTGCCTATGTACTGGGAACACTCCCTCAGCTGGTGGTCCGCTGCTCCACATAGTAGGTACCTGCCTAGCCTCTTCCTGCACTCACCCCATCCATGCCCCGGTTTCTTGCAGTAGGGACAACTGATCGCCTTCGGGTCCTGACCCTGATACTGATGCTGCGCCTGCTGAACTGCCCCTGGCGTCTGCGTCTGCTGGATCTGCACATGGGGCTTCTTGGCCTGGCCTCCGCTGCTGCTGGTACCGTGAGCGTTCCGTCCCCCCTTGAACAACTGTTGCCGCTGAGTTTCCACTATCTGTTGGAATAAGGAGAACAACCGTGCCACGTCTTCTGATCCTGATGGCGACTGCTGCTGAAGAACTTTCGGGACGACAGGAAAAAGTCTCGGAGTAGGAAGAGGTGCACTCCCATAAGCTGCAGATATCCCAGCCTGAGCTGGCATAACAGAAACTGCAGTCTCGGGGCCCTGCTGATCAGGACGAGGGGTGGCAGACCCCTCAGTGGTATCTTCCTGATCGAGACGAAGAGATCGTGTCTCCATAACCATCCTGAAGACAGATCAAACAAGGAATCAACACTGAGAGAGAAATAATAATTCAAGGGGGACAGTTATTCAAGGAAGTATCAGGAATTTAGATGACAGGGATCCAGTTAAGAGTTTTTCCTAATGTGATTGAGTACTCCAAAAATAATCCTAATCCTACTATAGGCTGTAGTGGTACTCTAGTTCGAATACCACTACACAAACTCGACCTGCATGGACCACCACTAAAAAATTTGTCACGACCCGCACCCACTGTGAGGGTATGAGAACGTAACAACGCCCAGCCTACGTCGCAGTGTCGGCGGTAGAACGTTGTTCTAGGTTATGATCTATAACTAACATAATATGAATACTCTCCATATGGAGGCCAACACAGGGGTATAACTCAATCACAATCTATAGATAGATTATGGCACGATGAAAAGGATAAAGAAATCCTCAACTGAGGTACAACAGAAATAAAATAACAAGTCTTATCATCTACTAGTCTCAACATCTAGAATATACAACTCAGAAAATAAAGACAACAACTAAAACATGGAAAGAAATAGTCTAAGCTATCTACACTAAGCAAGGGTATCATCCTCAGCAGCTGCCTGAACCTCCCCAGGGGTCCAGGTCGCGAGTGTCATCTAGGCAAGCTCCAAAGTAAGGGGTGCAAGGTTCCTCATCATCCTCTGTAAAATTTTCAACAGGTCCAGTCAGGACGGGAGCGAGCACAATACATCTCAACAGTTCATAGCAGGTTAGAAAATATAATCATGCAGTAAAGTAAGATATAGATACTGAAGAAATATAGTATGTAAACAGGGAGAGAGAACTGTAATAGAAATATCTACTATAAGTAAAGAGCTACCAGTGACTAGTGATTTAGAGCACAAAGTCGACATGTGAACGGCTTGATTGTACATGGCTATACTAAAGAGGCGTACATGGCTATTCTACTTTGGAATTGTTCACATGGCTATTTATACTCCCCCGTACCCCCAATTAATACACAAGGATCCAACCAGGTTATGTTATGATTCTATGTAATAACCCCCGAAGGTTGGTACATAGTAGTCCCAAAAATAGGGATTCTAGGAGACTCTAGGATACCCAGTAAATGGGATAAGAGATTCTAGGATACCCAGTAAATGGGATAAGAGATTCTAGGAGACTCTATGATCATATGGGTATATGTCACAAGTAATCAAATAACCGAAGAAGCATATGATACGCTATATAAGTGAAACGCACAGAACATAGAGTACCCGATGCTCCCTGAAGGGATAACATCTCAGGGTGGGATCCATATTGTACTAATCCGTGTGACCAACGTGCCAGTATCAATTAAAGTAATTTAATGCAGGAAAATAATTCTAAGCAGGATTTGAAATGATCAGAGAATGTACTCGCCTCGTATTTGAATGTCTGAAGCAAATGTACTATCCGAGATGAGATACCTGACTCCTAATTAGAGCAACACAAGTCAAGATGTATACAGGAGATGATAAATATAACCTTAAAATGTCAAAAATACCCTAATCACATGGCTAGGCTCTAGGGTAGGCAGTCTCTACTGTTCACTAGCAAAACACCATAAATCATAGTTCATGAACTTAAATAGTTTAAAAATAATTAAAAATTACTAAAAATCATAATATAAAATAAATATCATTAAATAATAATTATAATTACAAAATTTCAAAATTACCCTCTTCTGGAAAACTGGGTGTTACAATTAAACATGTGGGATAGATCGTATCCCAAACCATGATGAGTTCGTTGATAAAATGGATCACCACATAACGGTAATCGTCTACCATTGTCTTGATTAAGACCTAGCATGGTTTTCAAATCATATCCCATATTCTGGATAATCTTAAGAGATTGTTGACTATATCTGTCAATTCTGATTTTTTTTTTATCCTTCTCTTCGAAACTATCTGTCTGTGTAACAGGAATATTCTTAGCCAAACCAAACACAATTTGACGCTTGTTTTTCTTAGTAGATGGAATCACAAAATAAGATTCTTCATGACGTCTATAAGTTACACAAGCTTTTGATGATGAGGCAATAGGTAGTAAATAAAAAGAAGATGTTAGGAACCTCTGAGCGTAGGGTCCAACATCGACATGAGGATGAAAAGAATTCTCTTTATGATTAATGTATAAGGTTTCCTTTGTATTTATGTCAGTTTTATGTTGATGACTTTGATTATCAACAGATAAAGTCATTCGTTCAATAAATTTGACAGCCATATACTCCAAAAGGAAATCTTCATTAAAATAAGAGAATACAGAGTGATCAATATTTACATCATTGACAGATTGACTACTACGCTTTGGATTAATCATTAACGGACCGTCCTCCGTCTTTGGCGTAGACTTGCCCAGGTTGATAACTAGTGGCTCTGGATCAGTTGTAGGAGAAGTACATCCTTTAACCTTGATCATGAAAGATTGATCACTAATGTTGGTTTGAACTCGACTTTTGATCGAAATCTTCACAGATTCATCTGACGTAGTTTGAGTTCTCCCTTTGACTTTAATCACCAAAGGTTCATCATTGACAGGTTGGGGTTGAATTCGACCTTTAACTTTAATCATCAAAGGTTGATCTTCTGAAGGTGATTGATCTTCTGAAATTGATTGATCTTCTGCTGGCGATCGATCTTCAGCCATATCAGATATTTCTTTCACATGCTCCTGTATATAAAGTATTGAATCCGAGAAATAAGCTTCAACACCTTTAAAAGGATTGAGATCTGTAAATTCAGTCTTCACAACCCCTTGAGAATCCACATACTTGAAGCATTGGTGGAGATTCGAAGGAACAATGTTATGTTCATGTATCCATGGTCTTCCGAGGAGAATGTTATAAGATACATCTGAATTAATAACATAGAAAGTTGCCATGGTTCGAAGATCACCTATTTGAATCTTCGGGCGAATTTTCCCCAATGGTTTACTTCTTCCAGAATTGAAACCAACAATTATCGCACTAGTGTAAGTCAACTCACTAGTAGGAATCCTCAATGGTCGTAGCATACACTGAAGAATAATGCTGATGGAGGACCCAGGATCGATGTAAATCCTGTCAATTTCGGTGGATTCAATATACCCTGTGTAACACAAAGGCCTGTCATGTCGATTATGCTTCAATAGCATATCCTCTTGTGTGATAGTAATGTTAGGAATTGATTCCATCACACTGTGACATTTGAGACACGACACCGGTGTATCATCAGGACTTTTGAGTTGAGCTAAGCAAGAATCTGCTTATAGCAAAGCTTCACTCAAAGCTTCACTCAAAGCTTCTCGACTTTCTTTAGAAAGACGGAGTAACTCAAAAATGAAAAGTCTAGCCAGAGTATTGGCTAATTGGGCTAGAATGTCCAATTTATAGGGTTTCATCAACCATTGATTTGAGCCAGATTTTAGTAGGACGTCAAAATGTACTGCCTTCTGTTTCCCTTTTTCAACCACTGATGGTTTAGAAGGTCTTGCCTCAGCAGGAATAGAAGATGACCGAGTTGGCAGTATTTCAGCGGCATCATCCGCTTCTTTCGAAGTTCTCTCATAATCTTTGTGGTAGTCCTTTCCAGATCTTATACCAGCAAAAGCTTCTTCTTCAGGCTCAGGAGAATGAAGTACCATATTACAGGATTTAGTCTTCTTTCCCTTAGTCTTCTTCTTATGAGGATTTTTGCGAGGAACCTCAAATCCCAATCCAACGGAGGATTTTTGACCTTGAATTTGTAAAGGAACTCGCATACCTTTACCATTGTTCAAGCCTTCCGCTTTTTGAAAGTCATAGTCCATCTTTTTATGAGATGGACTGATTGTTGACTGTACATGTGAGTGGGTAGTGGACTTTCAACAAATGGTCCAACAGATGAAGAAGGGACAGAGACCTCTGTAGTCATAAGGATAGAATCTTTCGATGTAGGAGGTAAAATCCTAACCGGAGCTTTCTCATAGGCAGTAAAAACTTGTTGTGCCCTATACAAAGGGACACTGCTCATAGCTAACCATTGCTGATGAGTAAGCTTTAGTTTGGTAGGAGGAGCCAAATTTGGAGGGCATATATTCAGACCCCGTAGCCTATCTTCCAAAGGGATGTCACCACAAAAATGATCAGAATCATCATAATCTGGCGTAACAATATGAGAAATCATATTGTAGGTTCTAACTTTTTGACCTTTCTTGGATTTTGAAATTTTACTTCCATGTTCCATTTCAGGTACTAAGTCAGGGTGTACCCACATGATTTCACCATTTTTAAGGTAAGAGGCACTAACTCTTCACTTTGATTTCTGGCTGGTGGAAGATTCACAATCTTTATCGTCGCCTTCGGAATTGGGACAACCCTATCAGGAACTTGCTGTAGAGAAAAACCTCCTAATTGAATAGAAATCATATTGATTGTGACTGTATGATCATCATTAGTTAAAGCGATGCTTTAGCATTTATCAATTCTTGAATCTTCTTCTTCAAGACATAGCAAGCCTTAGTAGGATGATTTATGTATCTATGATAGATACAATACTTGGGATTATCAACCAAATCTACCTCATTAGGTCGTTTGGATCCAGAATCTGTAGCTTACCACTCTTCACGAGACATTGGAATATCTCAGGAATATTACTGTCGTCGAAAGAGTATTCTTCTTTTGGCTTAGAAGACTCCGAATTACTTGGTGTAGTTTTGGAATTTGAAAGGTTTACCACTAGGGTTTCCTTTCCTTTCCCATTGTGATTACCAGAGTTATTGCCTGAAGAGACTTTCTTTCCTTTATCTTCTGAGGCGAAGATCATCCCATGTTCACGAGCCAATTTACCATTGGGCTCGGCTGAAACTGCTGTTATAATAAACGAGGCCCAATCTGTGAATTGAAAGCCTGTAAAAACAGCGGTAGTTGGTCGCAGATTCATTTTGCATGTATCAATCAATGCTAAATCTGGCATACCAGGAGGCATTTTCAAAGTAGCTTGTCGGAAATGTTCAATAAACATCCGAGTATCCCCCTTTTTCTTTTTGTTTAATTTCTATTAAGGAAGACATATTCATGTCCATCCCTCCTTCATAGAAACGAGAGAGAAATATTGCTTTAAACTCGTCAAAAGACGATATGCAATTATCGGATAGACTGCGATACCAGTCGTATGCTGAACCCGTCAAACACTCTATGAAGACTCGGGCGAGAAGAGCATCATTCTTCTGTAGATGCACAGTCATAATATCAAAATAATTGATATATTGACTTGGAGAAGCCTTTCCATCAAATAATACCATGGATTGTGGCTTGAATTTAGGAGGAAAGGGTACATCATTCCAGTGGAGAGGATAAGGTTGCTTGATCCCCAACTTCTGGAGCTGATCTTTGTGCTTAAGACCTCAAACTGTGCCTTTAACTCCCGAACAGCTTGAATAGCTTTATTAGTTTGAGGGAGCATGTTTGATTGAATAGTGGTTAGATGTATCGTAACCCCCACCGGAGGTGATACATCTTCTGGAATGAGAGGATCTGGAGATGCAGAGTTTTGATTGATAGCAGGCTCTTAACTCAAAGGTATATCAACCCCTTAACTATCTTTAGTTTGTGTAATACCTGTGGTTCGTATTACGTATCTTGGTATACGTATACGTAATTTGACCCATATTGCATGTCTCCCTGCTTAATTTATTCTTGCATTTCATTGATTGGTTTATTCTTGGGCTGGTTCGGCTTGGCTTGGTTGCTTTGGTTCATCATGAACCACAGGTGAACCCTCCTACCTACCACCACCCTCCTTATTTAACCTATTCCCCTCATTCTCTCTCTTCATTTACTTCTTTTTCTCCACCATTACTTCTTCAACCACCAGAAGAATGAGAGAGAGAGCTTAGACAAGTGCATCTTACTTCATGGGGGAACTCAAGATTTATTGTTCTATTTTCTTTCTTGCAACATTCTAAGGTTCTTTAGTGCTTGGCATTTTTAATTTCCATGGCTAAATTCTTCTAGATCTAAGTTTATTTTATTTTTGGATTTCTTGGATTTTGATCTACTTAGCATTATTATTTCCAAGTTTTGTTGGTTCCATGTTGTAGAAAATTTTATTCTGTCCCATTTTGACCTATGGAAGTCCAGATTTGGGCTCAGAATGAAGAAATTATGGAGCTTTGAAGTCAAGGACTTCATGGCCATTCTTCTCGGATCAGTGGAGAAGAAGAACAGTTTTCGAGCTGCATGGTAGCCTTAGCCGCATGACTTTCATGCGGCAAGTCTCCATTACCGCATGGCCTTGTTGGTCTCCCAGACGCATAAGCTAATCACCCCCGCAGCCGCATGAAGTCAACTTTGTAGTTCAGCCGCATGAACTCAATCACTTTCAGTCGCATGAGGCTTGGGTAATTTCCAGCCGCATGAGAGGTTCTTCGCTGCCGCATAAGCCCCGACCCATCTCAGCCGCATAAGACCTAGGCTATCTCCAGCCGTATATACCTATTGATTCTCGAGCCGCATAAGGCCTTGCTTCCCGCGAGCCGCATAAGCTGCCCTTGGATCTCAGCCGCATAAGACTCCTATCTTTTCAGCCGCATAAGGTTGCCATCCCGCTGCCGCATGGTCCCTTCCACCCGCAGCCGCATAAGCTTGAGTTCTCGCTGCCGCAAGCGCCCCCTTCCTTCCCCAGCCGCATGCACCTGCCCTCATTCCAACCGCATGAGCGCGCAGTCCCCAGTCGGATAAGCGTGCATGTTCTCTGCCGCATGGCTCCTTCTACAGTCTCGTTCTCTTTTATTATTATTATTATTATTATTATTAACATTATTAAAATGTCTCATTTATGTCTATGTCATGTAATTCTGGCATAATTCTTGAATACGATAATGGCCCGCAGTGGCGCACTCTTGACTAATAGCTGACATGATATATAATGACATGCTGTTACGACAGCTAGCCCGATATGACAAGTATGAATGACCTGAACACCGTGGGCAATTGCATTTGTACAAATAAATCAGTGCTGTCTTGCATCATGTCTAGGATATGGATCTCTGAGTACCACGGTCAGGGATACCTACAGTAATTGACTAAGGCTAATAAACTAGAATAATTCAGTAGACATGAAAAGATTCCCAGCTACAGACAATCCCGTTATCTGGGCGCATTAAGTGGACTTGTAGCCTACCGACGAGTAGAGCACATTTCCAACACACAGTCACGTGTTGCATTCTTCATAAACGGACATTCGACCTGGATAACCGGATGGTC
This sequence comes from Iris pallida, assembly GCA_029216955.1. Classification (NCBI taxonomy): domain Eukaryota; kingdom Viridiplantae; phylum Streptophyta; class Magnoliopsida; order Asparagales; family Iridaceae; genus Iris; species Iris pallida. Next base: position 18,979 of record JANAVB010014829.1, read on the forward strand.
TACATGGCTTGTGGCTGTTGGGATAATCTCATTGCATCTTGCTAGTAACTAGGACTGTGATAACCCTAGTTAGTTAAAAGTATCAAGCCATACTTATTGATTGGCCGTGATTGATTGGATGGAGTTTATTCCAGCTTCGTCTTACCCTGATCCTGTACAAGACTGTGACATGACACGATAGATTGTGCCTGTCTCAACAATAAACGATCAGGGGTCCAGTTCTGTTCAGACGAAGGGTTACAACCCCGGTCCTTATTTGGTTTAAGGGTTGTAACCTGGCTCCCGGAGCAGTTCTGTGTCCTCTCTTCGTTTATTGTCTTATTGCACCCCATGCCATGCTCGTCATGTTTTACTTAACTTCAACAGTATGATTAATTACTTATGCTGGCCTTAACAATAAAGATCAGGGGTCCAGTTCTGTTCAGGCGAAGGATTACAATTCCGGCCCTTGTTTGGTTTAAGGGTTGTAACCTGGCTCCCGGAGCATTTCTGTGTCCTCTTTTCATTTATTGTCTCTACTCTACCAATAGTATTTGAGACGGGTTTCTGTTCAGGTGAAGGGTTAAAACCCCGGTCCTTGTTTGGTTTAAGGGTTATGACCTGGCTACTTGAATGGTTTCCTCGTACTCAGTTTACTGTTGTTATCTCTATTATTATCAGTTCTTTATTTATTATCTTTAATATTCTGCTGGTTTTAGTTCCTAAGTGAAGCTTTCTTTATGGCACTTGCTCTTTCTGGGGTCTGACCCAGCTGGTTTTGTATGGCCATATATCGGAGCAGCACCAGAGGATCTACCGACCTTCCAGCCGGATGGTGACCACCAGGCGTAACCCTGGCAACGAGTGGGTTTCTTTTTGTTCATCCACTTTATTGTAAAATTATTCTTTTGAAGCGTTTAGCCGACGAGCACTTGTTAGCTCGATTGCATTTACTTACTGTCTGCCTACGGACTGTAAAATGATTGACAAATCCTAGGGTTGATCATGTATTGACTAAAACTCTTGCTAGTCCTGACATTTTGTACGACTAGCTTCATGATCATCCAATATATAATGTATGGGACGCCTTACTATTGTATATTTGATGTTCTAATATCTTGTGACTGTTACTATTTGCTTGTGATTGAGACAATAGGCATGTTCTTGACCATATGAGACTGATGGCTTGTAGTTAAACCCTCATGTATCTAGACAGCCGTGACCGTATAGTGAGGTGGGTTACACTTCAATATACGTAGCTGGCTATGTCTGCTCTCGCTCTCCAGTATTCTAGTTCTGGGACGTGACATGGTTTAAGTGGTGGCCCATGCAGGTCTTGTAAATACAAGATATGTGAGGGTTTACCGAATAGATGTCTTAATCAGTACTCGTCCTTGATCTCTACTCGTTGTAGAAGCATGGAATTTTACAACCAGAAAGCCCATGCGCCAGACACTACATGCGCTACAACTCAGACGAAGAACTTCACAGCAAGATCAATAAGGATAGACATTTGAAGAAGGACTTTTTATTTTATATAGAAGTCTATTACATGTCTAAGAAAAGGTTGTACAAAGGAGAACTTCTACAAAGGAAAGATCCTAAGTCTACAGCCAGCGGCTACCATGCGCCTTCAGATAAGCGCAGCAGCCACCATGCGCCATCAGTCAGGCGCAGCAGACCTCATGCGCCTCCAACCAGGCGCATCCTACCATATCTTCAGCAGCTCAGTCATGTGCATCCAGCTCAGTTGTGTACACCCTTCAGCAGCCCAGCTATGCGTATCCCTTCAGCCAAATTCTTCCAGCCAGGCTCACCTGGCCGAGCAGAGCCCAGTTATGTGCCGCTCTTCCAGCCAGGCTCACCTGATAAGTGCTTCGCCAAGCAAAGCATTTAACCCTCTGGCTGGAACCAAGGAAGAGAAGAGCACCGCAAATGCTGTGGCCAAGGGAGCCTTCGAAAGAGCCTCCAAAGCCGAAGGAAGACCGTGATCGAAACCGCGGCTAAAGCCTAGCACCGCCATTCCGATCTACGGCTCTTCCGGAATAACGGGGACAAGGCCCGAGCATCCCTATCTTTGGATGCAACAGGCACCTTCCGCCTGCCTCGGAAGCCCTCGACTCCGTCTTTTGGATGTAACAGTCACCTTCAAGTGCATCGAAGACAACACAGCGTCTCATCTTCACCCTCGGGAGCACTTCGTCAACAGAATGCACCCGCATGATCAAGTTCATATTGGAAGTACGTGAGGGAATGAGAAGCAAATCTTCTTTCCATGCCACTATTTATAGGCCGGGCAGATCAAACCCACGCGCCAAGTGGATGGCCCTCCGAATTCCGTGCAATGAATTTACATTAAATGGATGAACCGGACGCTTCGAATTCAGCCAAACGGCTATTTATAGCACTCGAAGAGCGAGACAGCCGCATCATTAAAAGACATGTCCGATGCGCCAGCCAGATAGCGCATCACACGGACGTGCCCTTCGGCATCAGGCGCATCACACAGACGCGCCCTACAGTACTCGGCGCATTACAGAGGGTGCGCCCTCACACATCCCCATACCGAGTGGAACGCCAACCGACGCGCCCACTCAGCTGTCCATCGAACGTCACCAACATTAAATACTGAACTGACAGAGTTAGCAGCACGCCTCCCAAAGTCTGAACAGTCGACAGCTTTTTCAGAAAACGAAGCGTCGGCAATGTCAGCATCATCATGACTTTATTTCGACGGCTACTGCCACGTGGCCACTCTACCATCAGCATGTGCCTCTACGGCCATGCGTCCAAATCAGTATGCGCCTCAAAAGCCATGCACCTCAGACTGCTCTCTGATCCCGAAAGACAGAAGGAAAGTCGCCTGCATGCGCCTCAAAAGCCATGCGCCCCAAATGGTTTGTAACTCCTAAAGGTTATGAGCCGCAGCCTCCTCCTGCGCCTAATCCAAGGCGCAGCTCACCAGATCACTTCTCTCCACCAAATCCGAGATCTTCGAACCATGAGTCGACGACACGTGTCTTTTGACTCAACTCATCCAAGATTTCAGCAACGGAAAGATCTTCTCTCTGCTACGTGCCGGCTCACAACAGCAGTATGAAGAGTTCTCCCCCTCGATCAGGGCGCAGCATCCGTGCGCCTCCATCAGCGACCTCCACGTGGCATCCCCACACCGGCGCATCCTGCATGCGCGTATGAGCAGCCAGCCTACAAAACTATAAATAGAAGGATCATCTCCTTAACACACAGACAGAGGCCACACACACAAGGGATTCACAACACAGAGAGAATCGACAACAGAGAATCACCGAGAGGCAGTTCTAGACACTCAACGTCTTCCTCCTCTCAGCAAGCTCCAGCACCCAGAGCAATCAACACCTTCAGAGAACCGATAACCGTCGTCAGCCGGTCAACGGAGTCAACGCATTACCACTCGCTCCATTGGCACTAAGGACCCAGCTTAAACAAAAGTGTACTCCTAGGACTACATCTAAGTCCTATATTGTATCACTGTTCTGTTTGTATTAAGATTTCAATCAAAACAATTTTAATAGCAAACAAGCTGGCGACTCTGCTGGAGACTTCTTTCTCCTCTACCGAGAAGGTCGTGTCACAGGCCGACGACGTGAAGGTGGGCTCCTCCCACAAGATGCTGGTAGTGCGCCTCAATCAACAGGCGTACGAGGAGTTCATTTCTGAAGGAAGTGCGAGTCCTTCGAAGCGGCTGTCGAAGCCGAAGAAGACCCGCGCAGTCTGGGTGCGCAAAGTCGACGCCTCGGGCACCACCGTTGAAGGGGATGCGCCCGTCCAGCCTTCCCTTCCTGCTGACGTCCTCAGCAGTCAAGGTGCGCCCGCTGATGCAGCACATCTCTCGGGGAAGCGTGCGGCTGACCACGTTCCCCAGCCATCTTCCTCTCAGGCGAGGAAGATACGTCGACGGAGCAGGGGCGCAGCCAATGCCCCGCGCATCACTTCTGATGTGCCACAAAGAGCCTCTGTCTTTGACAGACTCACTCGCTGTAATGGCGAGGAGAATTTGGATGCTGAGTACTATGCGCCCCAGCGGGCTGGTACGAAGAAATCCAAGGCGGCACGGGCCATACGCCACAAACGTGCTATGCCAGCAGCCGGCCAGAGGCACGCGCTTACGATCACGCGCGCTGCCGATGGCAAGCTGTACAAGGTTGACTCAAGTGCTTCTGCACCAACAACGAGTCGACCTTCAAAGTCCTCATCTCGCTTGGGCGCATTCACTGCGTGCACAACCAAGCCGAGAGAGGCAAACTCAGTGGTCTTGAACTCCCGCGCCTCCTCTGGTTGTGCGTTTGAGGTCCGTTCAAGTCACTTCAAATGCTGTGGTTCCCCCACTACTGATCGTGATGCCTGCTTGGTATTAGATCAGGGGGCGCAGCACTCATCCAACCACCCCGATGCTTGGCCCTGCCATGCGCCTGAGAGGGGTGTGAGGGTAGCACTCTCCTCCAACGACCTGCGCAACGTGATTACTCACAAGCGCCGGTCAGGAGAGTTGACCAACAAGCACGATGCGCCTTTCACGGGGCACACTTGTGCCGTGGTCACCATCAACTGCTGTTGCAAGACGGCAGTACCACCAAAGCAGTCGGTCTTCCAACGGCTACAATCATCGACACCCCTCCGACATCGCCTTGGGACGAAGTTGTCAGCAGAAGAGGAGCTAAAGGTTGCTTCATGCAACGTGATCTCCAACTCCTCATCTGTTCGGAAGACGACTGCCAATTCCTCGTCTTCATCCAAAAGCCAGCCGAGGAAAACCAAGGCAGCTGTCTCGACCTCTGGAGTGTTCGAAGGCACTCGGTCGAGGAAGAAGTTCTTGGAGGAAGCTGGGGGTAGCCAGACCCTTGTCGAGCCTCCTTTCGAAGACGAAGATGTCCAAAGCACAGCTGCGGCGGATCTTCATCAAGGCGAAGATGGCCTCCCTGAAGCCCCTCAAAATGACGATGTCCTCCAGGACACCGCCGGAGGTAGTGCTGGAAACGAAGAGGCCCTTCAAGACAGAGCTGAAGGCAGTCAGGCCCTTGCAGATGCGCCTGTCGAAGACGAACTCCAGAATGTGGCTGGGGGTGGCCAAACACCAGGAGAAGTGACTCCCCCACATGAGAGCGAGGCTGAGAGCGAAGCCTCAACTGATCCATCCACTTCCGGCCGTGTCATGACAGTATACATGACCGGGGGTGATCTTGAGACTGATGCGCCGCCACAGGACATTGTCCAGCGCATAGACTCGCTAGAGGGAGGACTCAAAACCCTCTCTGCCTCAATACAAGCACTGACTCAAGCAGTGTTTGAGATGCGGTCGGCTTTGATCAGGAACCTTCAAATGGTCCCGACCCAGGAGCCAATGGAGAGTCGAGTGTGCCACTCCAACGGACACCCTCAGACACAGAAGCACCCCGGACGTCGGAGCCTTCAAACGCTCCACTCCAGGTGGTACCTCCTTCCCCGACTCCTAGCTCCACGGAGGACGTGGTCGAAATGATCAAAGATCTGCGGGAGCGCTTCGAGTCCAAGAACAGGCAGGAGGAGCGCCAGAAGATGGGCATTCCCCAGCCTTATCCCCTTGAGTGGAGCAAGGTAGTTTATCCCCCAAAGTATAAACCACAAACACTCACGCCGTATGACAGGAAGGACTCTCCACGACGGTACCTGACGTACTTTCAGTCGCAGACAGGGCATCTTCCGAAGGAGGACGCGCTCCTCACCAGCATCTTTGTTGGGGCCCTGAAAGGGGTGGCGTATGACTGGTACTGTAGCCTCCCCGATAATTCCATATCGTCCTTCGACGACCTGACACGCCTCTTCCTCGACCGCTTCTACGACGGTGGGAAGGACATGACGATGGCGTCTCTCATTGAGATACGCCAGAAGGACAAGAAAACGGTTCGGGCATTCATCGAACGCTTCCGTCAGGCCTGCTTCAGGCTACCTCCAGGCATGCCAGAGCATGCGCTTCTCTCCGTTTGCAGTATGAACATGCTGCCTGCAGTAAAGCTCTGGCTTAACTCTACTCCCCCTCCCGACTGGAGCTCCCTAATCATCGAAGCTGAAGCTGCAGAGAAGAAGGCGGCCAATGCACGTCTTCTGGGTGTTAGCTTCCCTGCCTTTGACGATAAGGGGAAAAAGTCCACAATCAACAACTCCGGACGAGAAACAAAGGGGAAACAGGCATTGACTGTTAATGCCTCGAAGGGCGCATCTGCGCCTACTCAAAAGCCTCCACTGGCACCGAGACTCAAGGAGGTTTATTCATTCAATGATGACGACACCCTGCAACTCTTTGAGATACTGAAGCAGGGTGACAAGATCAAGCTTCCGGACCCGAAGCGGCCCGATGAAGTCGGGAAAGTGGACAACCCGAGGTACTGTCACTACCATCGGTTTGTCGGACACCCGACCAAGGACTGCTACGTCCTCAAAAATTACATCCAGCGCATGATCAATGCGGATGTAATCTCCGTCGACTACGAAGAGAAGACGGTGTCAGCTAATATGGTGTCACTTCAGTTCGGCACCTAGCCGCCGACTACCACACAAGATGGCGTCGTCCCCATCCCTAAGGCGACAATGGAGGTGGTGAACTTGCCACCCACCCGTGACAATGTGAGTGGACTTGTCCCACTCATCACATCTCGAGGAGAGGTCCTCTGGGTTCACCCCGACCTCGTCTCCGAGGTAACTCAATCGGAGGTACGCCCTACCTCCAAAGCAAAAGGCAGGAAGATCAAGTCTTGCCGTACGGTCTCTTCTTCAACGGAAGAGGCGCTTCCTGTGCAGACGCGTGCACAACAGAACTCCCAGCCCGGTGAAGCTGCCGCCGAAGTGGTGCCTCCTGGCACCATCCCTGAGGAGGGTCTATCCAAGCCCTCAGCAGCCAATAAACAAAAGCAAGTGGAGGCCCGTTTCGACAGACCTCTGCGGAAAGAAAATGCTTCGGGGCTAGCCAAGCCCCACAATTTTGACATTCTGGCACAACTGGCCAGTACTCCTGCACGCTTGTCTTTGTTCGAGCTCCTGCGTCTCTCCAAGGACTCCCGAGAAGCTCTCTGCGAAGCTCTGAAGGATGCCGAATCCTTTCTCAGTCAAATCAAGCAGCCTGAAGACCTCCCAACTACTTGTGCACACTGTCATTGTGCGGATGAAGTTATCCCAAACATAACTTTCACCCAACAAGACATGCTGCTCAAGCATCACCGACATAACCGACCGTTGTATTACACAGGGTACATCGGTTCGGTAAAGGTGAGAAGGATTCAGATCGATCCGGGGTCTTCCCTAAGCATCATTCCAAAGGCGCTGCTATCAAAGCTGGGGATCCCAATGTACCGGCTGGCACCCTCCAATACGACCATCAGTGGCTTCAACGCTAGCAAGAGCGAGCCACTGGGCAAGATCCGGCTGAAGTGTCACATCGGCAGCCTCAAAACTGAGGTAACTTGTTATGTGGTGGATGTCGAGGTCAACTACAACATCTTACTCAGACGACCATGGTTACATGAGTACATGGTGGTGCCCTCCACACTCCACCAATGCATGAAATATGTATCCACCAACGGCGTCATCCGGACAGAATTTGCAGATATCGATCCCTTCAAAGGGATTGAGACCTACTTCACCGATTCCGACTTGTACAAGCCACTTGACGAGGAGGAAGCCAACGACGCCGATGATGAAGCAGAGACGGCAACAGAGCCGGACTTGGAGCCCGAAATGACTCCCGACGCCCCCTTAAAAATCCGATTGAAGGGCAAGCCTCCCCAGAAGGCGCCTCCAATGAGCATCAAAGCACCGACTCACGAAGCTCCCCTGAAGATACGCCTCAAGGGAAAGCCACCTCAAACAGCGGCTCCCCTGGTGGTAAAATTACAAGGGAAGGCGCCACTCATCGGAGGCGCAACCGAGGCACCTCTCAAGGTGCGTCTTAAAGGCAAGCCGCCGCAGTCATCCAAGATGCCGGAGAGGGCTCACATAACCCTCTCAGACCCCAAAGTCAGAGCGGTGGAGGACTCTCCTGATCCGGCCCCAGTGCTTACAGATGAGGAGCTTGGCGAATATATCTCTGCTGATGTAGACGCACCCTCCTTAGACAATGTAATCCCAAGGGATAAAATCTCGCACTTTATCAATAATAGAGTGTCTTTCAATTATTCTTGTCTTCCACACTGGAATGCCATGTATATATTAGACAACGCTCTACGGTCGTTGCAAACACAAATAACGACCATCCACCATAATCGAGTGGCCCCGTCTCAAGGAGTCTTCATAATCCCCCCACGAAGCCGAGACGAAGGCACCATCATCTCGGGCAAAGTCGAGCGTCATCAGGACCTCCCGTCAATCGAGCCCGAAACTGATACCGGCAGAGTACAAGTCTATCGGTACACGGATACGGCAAAGCACATCATCCAAAAGATGGGCTACGACCTGAAAAGCAATAAAGGCTTAAACTACGGCAAGGGTCGGCATCTCCCTGTCCGGCTTTCGATGCCCAATGGAAGGCCATATGATTACTATAATCGGACTCGACAGGGGTTAGGCTATGTCACGCCGCCATCAACTCCAGAGAGTTCAGACGCAGAAGACATAGAACATTCCCACTCGTCTGAAGCATCGACGTGGGATTCCGATACCAGTATCGGATCAGTCTTCAGGAAAGTGCTGTCAGCTAACATGACATCGGCGTAACCTCAGAAAGATGAAGGCGAAGACCAACCGCCGGAACCCTTCGAAGAGGAACCCTGGGCTCAACGCCTAGGAGAACAATGGGAGTCTCGTTTTGAGTTACGAGAACATCCCACCGAAGACGAAGTCGAGCAGATCGACCTCGGGGATGGGTCTTCTTCTAAACCCATCTTCATCAGCAAAAGCTTGGAAGGAGAAGACCGAGAATCTTTAGTCCAACTGGCTAAAGAATATATTGACGTCTTCGCCTGGAGTTACGAAGACATGCCGGGTCTCGATCCACAGATCGCGATGCATAGGTTGAACATCTTACCAGATGCCAAACCTACCAAACAACAATAGCGACGCTTCCGCCCGGACATCATGAATACCATCGATCAGGAGGTGGACAAGCTCTTGACCAGTGGCTTCATCCGTGAGGAACAACACCCGGACTGGGTAGCCAACGTCGTCCCTGTCACCAAGAAGAACGGGAAGATACGAGTCTGTATCGACTTCAGGGATCTCAACTCTGCTTGCCCGAAGGATGAATTTCCGCTCCCAATCACCGATGTAATGATCGACAACACATGTGGCTTTGAACGCATGTCCTTCATGGACGGGTATTCAGGCTACAATCAAATCAAGATGTTCCCCGATGACGCAAAACACACGTCATTCAGGACTCCGAAAGGTGTTTTCTGCTACACAGTAATGCCCTTCGGCTTGAAGAATGCCGGTGCAACATACCAACGAGCGATGAGTACCATCTTCCGTCAACATCTTTGCAAGACAGTTGAGTGCTATGTTGACGACATCGCAGTCAAGAGCCGCCTCAAAAGAGATCACCTACAGGACCTGAGGACGGTCTTTGATCTCATGCGGGCACATCAACTCAAAATAAACCCCGCTAAATCCTTCCTGGGGGTTTCTACCGGCAAATTCTTGGGCTTTGTCATCACGGCAAAAGGCATTCATGTCGATCCCGAGAAGACTAAAGCCATCCTCAACATGGACCCTCCGAAGAACCTTCGAGAACTTCGGGGCTTACAGGGACGTCTGGCATACATCCGGAGGTTCATAGCAAACCTTTCCGGTAAATGTCAACCCTTTACTCAGCTCATGAAGAAGGGAGTCTCTTACGTCTGGACAGAGGAGTGCCAAAAGGCTTTCGACGACATCAAGGCTTACTTGACAAGCCCGCCAGTCCTAGTGGCACCTGTCGCCGGCAAACCATTCCTCCTCTACGTCCGTGCCATGGATCATTCCCTCGGCGCTTTACTGGCTCAAAATAGCGATGCAGGCTACGAGCAAGCAATCTACTACCTCAGTCGAACACTCATCGGAGCCAAACACCGGTACAACCCCGTTGAAAAGGAGTGCTTGGTGTCACGACCCGCTCCCAATTTTGGGATACGAGTACGTGGCCAAGTCCAGCCTACGCCGCAGCATCGACGGTAGTACGCTGTCTATGATAACAATGGTCCACAACAAGCACAACACGCATATATATCATCCACAACTAAGCCAGCAAAAATCACTAAAATATCCAATAGTCTCAATAATAAATATGAAAAATCCACTACAACTCAGAAAGTCTCGGGAACAAACCCGGATAGCAGAAAATAAAATAGACAACTAAACTCCATAACTATAACTACTAACTAATGCGAATCCATAAGGAAGAAAATATGCTAATTCGCATCAGTGCTGGAACCCGGTACGCCAGTGACATCAGTGTCTCCAACATACTCACCGTAGACCTCGGGACAAATCTCTTCGTCTAAAGCTGAAAAATAGTTATCCAGTCAGGATTGGAGCAAGATCACCATAACACTACATTACACAATATAGTATACAAGCATGAAGGAAAGATAAAAGGAATTTAACTGAAGATAAGTATAGGCATGACATTGTATGATAAGAAAGTACCTTTGAGACATGATAACAATATGAAGGTAGACTTTGACATACCACTAAGACATGATGACAACAAGAAGGTAAACTTGACGAAAGAAGAACAATAGACAATAGAGTAACAATAATTAAGTCACGTGTACTGTGTGTTTTAGAATAACAACGTTCAGCATGTAGACGGCTTGGGATATCCGTCAGTCATACGTGTGGTGCATGACTGATATTATGCAATCAATGTATAGGGGGTCTGTATTCAATTCGTTGACCACATGCTTACTTGTTGTATTCCCCCGCCCGACTCACTCACAATACATGTCCACTACGATAAACATTAGCAATACGATAAACTGTAAACAATAGGAAACAATGAGTAAAAGATGAACATGTATATATCCTAACGATTCTAACTCTCGTGCACAATATTAATCATGAGCAATGACAATCATGAACCAAAGGGAAGTAATAGTGAAACGACGACACGAAGATACATGCAGCATAAAATAAAGGAAACATAGGTCATAGTGATACTTGCCTGCTCCGATAGATGGTAAAGTCACAAGTCAAGACGTCGTGGTCCGATCTACCCCGTCACACAAAAACCACAAGTTAGATCAACGATTCCCACTCTAAAATCCTAGAAAGTGGCTAATGGGTTAAATCAATTAATACTATTCTAATTCTGAAATAAATCACCTAAAATCCTATTTTAACCTATTTAATTCTGAAATAACAATCTACACACAAAAATTTGGCCAAGGAAATACACGGTTCCAAAATCGGGACTCGTGGCACGCAAACCGAGACATATTATTGACTTACTAGTCAAACATTATAAATTCAAGTTTGAGTGTGTAACATGATAGATTTCAGCGCCATGAGTGCACTGAAATCAACCGCGCCGCAAAATCACGCTTTGGTCAAAAGTTATTGCCATTATGGCTAACCATGACCAAATCGATGAACCGTGGACCAAATCTGACTTCTATAAACAAAATAAAATACTAGATGAAACTCTGAATTTCTGGAAAAATTATATGTTTTAGGGCTCGGTGTCAGCTTTCCAAAACTTCAAACGGATCGCAAAACGGAGTTCGGGATTGCTCGGAATCTCAAAAACCGTGCGACGTGTAAATTTTTGGACAACCGACACTCAAATAATTATTCAGAAATTCGAGGACAAAATACCAGAAAATAAAATATATAATCAGAAACCTAACCTCAATACGCTTCCAATAAAAAAAACGGCGCGCAAAAAGGACTTCTAGATCAACGGCAATCGCTCCGCGAAGTCGAAGATCCCAAACAAACTCTCCCACTAAAGCTGCTGGAAAAATATAGGGTTTCGGAAAATAACAAACTATATATATACTATAGTGAGTCGGTGGACTGCGGCTAAGGCGGTGGCTGAGAGACACGTGGCGCCATCTCGTGCGCCCGCTGCTATGATCGAACGGCCATAGTAAACCCGAGCTCAGCTCGGCTTAGGATTGGCTAAGCCAGCTCGGCTTAGATTCCTACTGCGGCTCGGAGACCGAGCCGCTCCCGCCCCCATTCACTGCCACGTGGGGCCCGCCTATCCCGCTTCAGCGGCTGACGGGTGGGCCCCCATGCGACTGACTGTGTATATATTTTAAAAATAGGTTTTTAAATGCAGAAAATTAAATAAAAATTCTAGAAAAATCCTAAAAATTCTAAATAAATCCCAGAAAATTCCTAAAAATTCCTAGAAAAATATAGAAAATATTTTAGGGGTTCTAGAGCCTAAATAAATTCTTTGACCTCAAAAGTTCCCTCGGTTGCTCTCACAGTAAATCCTAGAAGCTTAGAAAATAATAAAACAATATATAAAAATTATCTAAAAATCTTCATAAAATCCCAAAAATTCTAAAATGGTCAAATAATATTCTAGGGACTATCTAGAGGCCCCAGAGGCTATATATAACCTAATTTCCTTATATCTAACTTATAGACTTAGGCAAAAATTCTACGATCCCAAATCAACATCCTAGTAAATAATTGATTCTAACTAAAATAAAAATAAAAAAAAAATCTCCAAAATAGAAAATAAATTCTAGGAACCCAAATGCTACAAACTATCCCCCTTAAAAGATTTTTGTCCTCAAAAATCAAAACATCACAAATAGTATAGTATAATACCTAACTCTTACAAGCAATAATTTCTTAAGCTAAGTCACGGAGAGATAATGGCTAGGAACATAAGGGAACTGATCGATAATAATCCTACTACAAACTAACTAAGCATGCATACCAACTAAAACTAAAAAAGGCTCTACGAACTCGGTACTCTCTGCTGTCGATCCTTCGGGTTCGGGAGTAGCAAAAGGATTAGCTACCCTTTTCTCCTTACGGATCGCACTGCGCCTTGCCTCGACCATTGCAAACTAAAAGGAAAGAAAGGATATGGTTAGAACGGTAGATACAAACATATCGAAGAAATTACGGACGGAATCAAGCAAGATGCAAATTAAGAGACAATAAGATCCTAAGATAAAATAGACTCATAAGGTTGGAGATCCTATTTGTGGATGATATAACCTCCTAACTTCAAATCTATTCGCAGGCTCGTAGTAGTACAGCTAACTTAAGCACTACCACGAGTTCGCAGTCTTTTGCGAAATTGGACCTGCATGGGCCACCATAAAAACTTGTCACGACCCGCTCCCAATTTTGGGATACGAGTACGTGGCCAAGTCCAGCCTACGCCGCAGCATCGACGGTAGTATGCTGTCTATGATAACAATGGTCCACAACAAGCACAACACGCATATATATCATCCACAACTAAGCCAGCAAAAATCACTAAAATATCCAATAGTCTCAATAATAAATATGAAAAATCCACTACAACTCAGAAAGTCTCGGGAACAAACCCGGATAGCAGAAAATAAAATAGACAACTAAACTCCATAACTATAACTACTAACTAATGCGAATCCATAAGGAAGAAAATATGCTAATTCGCATCAGTGCTGGAACCCGGTACGCCAGTGACATCAGTGTCTCCAACATACTCACCGTAGACCTCGGGACAAATCTCTTCGTCTAAAGCTGAAAAATAGTTATCCAGTCAGGATTGGAGCAAGATCACCATAACACTACATTACACAATATAGTATACAAGCATGAAGGAAAGATAAAAGGAATTTAACTGAAGATAAGTATAGGCATGACATTGTATGATAAGAAAGTACCTTTGAGACATGATAACAATATGAAGGTAGACTTTGACATACCACTAAGACATGATGACAACAAGAAGGTAAACTTGACGAAAGAAGAACAATAGACAATAGAGTAACAATAATTAAGTCACGTGTACTGTGTGTTTTAGAATAACAACGTTCAGCATGTAGACGGCTTGGGATATCCGTCAGTCATACGTGTGGTGCATGACTGATATTATGCAATCAATGTATAGGGGGTCTGTATTCAATTCGTTGACCACATGCTTACTTGTTGTATTCCCCCGCCCGACTCACTCACAATACATGTCCACTACGATAAACATTAGCAATACGATAAACTGTAAACAATAGGAAACAATGAGTAAAAGATGAACATGTATATATCCTAACGATTCTAACTCTCGTGCACAATATTAATCATGAGCAATGACAATCATGAACCAAAGGGAAGTAATAGTGAAACGACGACACGAAGATACATGCAGCATAAAATAAAGGAAACATAGGTCATAGTGATACTTGCCTGCTCCGATAGATGGTAAAGTCACAAGTCAAGACGTCGTGGTCCGATCTACCCCGTCACACAAAAACCACAAGTTAGATCAACGATTCCCACTCTAAAATCCTAGAAAGTGGCTAATGGGTTAAATCAATTAATACTATTCTAATTCTGAAATAAATCACCTAAAATCCTATTTTAACCTATTTAATTCTGAAATAACAATCTACACACAAAAATTTGGCCAAGGAAATACACGGTTCCAAAATCGGGACTCGTGGCACGCAAACCGAGACATATTGTTGACTTACTAGTCAAACATTATAAATTCAAGTTTGAGTGTGTAACATGATAGATTTCAGCGCCATGAGTGCACTGAAATCAACCGCGCCGCAAAATCACGCTTTGGTCAAAAGTTATTGCCATTATGGCTAACCATGACCAAATCGATGAACCGTGGACCAAATCTGACTTCTATAAACAAAATAAAATACTAGATGAAACTCTGAATTTCTGGAAAAATTATATGTTTTAGGGCTCGGTGTCAGCTTTCCAAAACTTCAAACGGATCGCAAAACGGAGTTCGGGATTGCTCGGAATCTCAAAAACCGTGCGACGTGTAAATTTTTGGACAACCGACACTCAAATAATTATTCAGAAATTCGAGGACAAAATACCAGAAAATAAAATATATAATCAGAAACCTAACCTCAATACGCTTCCAATAAAAAAAACGGCGCGCAAAAAGGACTTCTAGATCAACGGCAATCGCTCCGCGAAGTCGAAGATCCCAAACAAACTCTCCCACTAAAGCTGCTGGAAAAATATAGGGTTTCGGAAAATAACAAACTATATATATACTATAGTGAGTCGGTGGACTGCGGCTAAGGCGGTGGCTGAGAGACACGTGGCGCCATCTCGTGCGCCCGCTGCTATGATCGAACGGCCATAGTAAACCCGAGCTCAGCTCGGCTTAGGATTGGCTAAGCCAGCTCGGCTTAGATTCCTACTGCGGCTCGGAGACCGAGCCGCTCCCGCCCCCATTCACTGCCACGTGGGGCCCGCCTATCCCGCTTCAGCGGCTGACGGGTGGGCCCCCATGCGACTGACTGTGTATATATTTTAAAAATAGGTTTTTAAATGCAGAAAATTAAATAAAAATTCTAGAAAAATCCTAAAAATTCTAAATAAATCCCAGAAAATTCCTAAAAATTCCTAGAAAAATATAGAAAATATTTTAGGGGTTCTAGAGCCTAAATAAATTCTTTGACCTCAAAAGTTCCCTCGGTTGCTCTCACAGTAAATCCTAGAAGCTTAGAAAATAATAAAACAATATATAAAAATTATCTAAAAATCTTCATAAAATCCCAAAAATTCTAAAATGGTCAAATAATATTCTAGGGACTATCTAGAGGCCCCAGAGGCTATATATAACCTAATTTCCTTATATCTAACTTATAGACTTAGGCAAAAATTCTACGATCCCAAATCAACATCCTAGTAAATAATTGATTCTAACTAAAATAAAAATAAAAAAAAAATCTCCAAAATAGAAAATAAATTCTAGGAACCCAAATGCTACACTTGGCTTTGGTGTTTGCCATTCAGAAGACTCGTCATTACGTCTCGGGCCAGACAATTCACGTCATCTCCCGAGTCAATCCACTCAGAGTTCTCATGATGAAGCCAGGGTCATTAAACTCCCGGCTGACTACATGGGCGATCCTACTAACGCCATACAACATGGTGTTTGTCCCGCAGAAGGCGGTCAAGGGTCAGGCTCTGGCTGACTTTTTAGCTGCACACCCCATCCCAGAATCTTCAAAACTCTATGAAGACATCCCGGATGAAGTCCAAGAATCAAACGTCACTGAAGGAAGCCCCGTTTGGCGGATGTTCTTCGATGGCGCTTCAAGAACGGGCCCCAACGGCCAAATCATCGCAGGAGTGGGGGTAGTCTTGGTCTCCCCCGATCAGCTGGTCATCCAGCGCGCATACTCTCTTTCGAAGCCGTGCTCCAACAATGTTGCTGAGTACAACGCACTCGTCATGGGACTCCAGCTAGCACAATAGCTGGGGGTGGATCATCTGGAAGCCTACGGCGACTCGAAACTCGTCGTAAACCAGATTCGGGGGCAATACGAGGTTCGCCATGAAGATTTGATCCCTTACCATGAAGTTGCATTGAACATCATTTCAACCTTCACTGGGTTCTTCATCGAACATGTACCCCGTCTACAAAACTTGGAGGCTGACGCTCTGGCTGGCCTTGCAGCCTCATTGGCCGCGCCCCTTGGGACTCAACACTATGTCACGGTAACTGGCCGAGACTTGATTTGTCCCAGAAACAACCTATGTTTGCAAATGGCTCACGCCGTGCCGACAAACACCGATGTTAATGTCCGAGACTGGAGATTCCCGTTCATCGACTTCGCCGTCTACGGAATCCTTCCGAAAGATCCGAAGGAAGCCGTCTCAGTCAGGAGACGCTCTCTTCGATTCTACTACGATACAGCCACTAAAATGCTGTACCGACGCTCCTTCGACGGGCTTCTCCTTCGATGCCTGTCTAACGAAGAAGCGGCCGAAGCTCTTCGAGAAGCTCATGACGGAACTTGCGGAGCTCACCAACCAGGTCCTAAGTTGCAAGATCGACTGCGACGTATGGGCTACTACTGGCCAACCATGGCCGCCGATGCAGTGGAATATGCTAAGAAGTGCCATGCATGCCAACTTCATGCAGACTTCATACATACACCGTCTGAACCTCTGCATCCTACAGTCGCCTCCTGGCCATTCGAAGCCTGGGGCATGGACATTGTAGGACCAATCACCCCTCCTTCATTAAGAGGACATCGTTTCATCCTGGCCATCACCGATTACTTCTCCAAATGGGCAGAAGCAGTCCCACTAGCGGAAGTAAAAAGCTCCAGGGTGGTCAGCTTTATCAAATACCATGTCATTTACCGTTTCGGAGTACCCAGGCGAATCATTCATGACAATGGTCCCCAGTTCATCAGCCACATTTTAGCAGGTTCTGTGACAAGAATCGCATTCAAAACGTGGCCTCAACTGCCTACAATCCGGCAGCAAACGGATTGGCCGAGGCGTTCAACAAAACTATCGTCAGGCTGCTCAAAAAGGTCGTGTCATCCAACAAACGCGACTGGGACGAAAAAGCTCAGCGAATGTCTTTGGGCCTACCGCACAACGGTACGGACCCCAACAGGCAATACTACCATTTTCCCTGGTCTACGGGAGCGAAGCGGTACTGCCTCTCGAGATCCAGATCCCCTCACTCCGAGTAGCGATCACAAACAAACTCACAGAAGAAGACAATCAACGTCGTCGTCTGCGGGAACTGGAGGCACTTGACGAAAAGCGTCTCCTAGCCCAACAACGCATCGAACTTTACCAAGCCCGTATATCACAGGCTTTCAACAAGAAGGTCAAGCAAAGAACTTTCCAAGTTGGCGACCTGGTTTTAGCAGTCAGAAGGCCAATGGTGTTAACTCACAAGACACCAGGGAAGTTCGAGCCCAAATGGGAAGGACCCTTCATCATTGAGACGGTATGCTCAAACGGTGCTTACCGCCTCGCCAAACCCAATGGGGACTTGTTCATGATGCCCATCAACGGCAAGTTCCTAAAGAAGTACTATTCTTGACATCCTCCAAGACATGTATTTCCCCAAACAACCTCTTTTCACAAAATCAAACGCTTCCGAAACCCAGCTGTTCCGTGGCATCCTTCCGTAGAAAGATAACCACGTCCACATTACCTCTGAGTTGTCTCTCTACATCCTACAAAGCGCAATCTTACACTTCGTGAGCTTACGCTATCCTTCATGTTTACCACGTCCACATTACCTCTGAGTAAACATCCCGTACAAACAACCCCTGCGTTGTTGTACATTGATCGCAGAACTTCCATGTCCACATCACCTCTGAGTTGTTCAGCGTATCCTCCAGGATCATTCCTACCACGTCCATAAATACCTCTGAGTAGGAAGATTCTATCATTTGAACCTAATGATTGCCATGTCCATATTACCTCTGAGCAAACATGTTGGTTCCTTCAAACTTATTATCTGTACCTAAAAACCAAGGTGCGCAAAAGATATAGGTCCACATAAATCATCAAGTTCATGAGATCAAAAATGAACACATCACAAAAAAAAAAAGAGATAGTGTATTTCTTTATTTTTCAAAAAAATAGAGTACAGAAATACGCTATTTCCCCAACAAGAGTTGCAAAAACACATAAAAAGAAGAGAAACTACAGTCCCCGATCCTCTCCAGGGTGGGATGAGAGTTCTCTGACTCGACGTCTCAGGTCGGCAGTGCGAGTTTCCACAGTCGCCTGGACTCGGAGCTCGGCTTCTGACGCATTAATCCGACAGCCTCAGCGGAAGTTTACTCTCATACTTCTCATCAAGCTGTCGTCGCTGCTGAGCCAAAGCAAGGGTCCGTTGAGTAAGAGTCGCTTCCTCCTGCTTGAATGCCACGTGTTCAGCCAGGACACGATCAGCTTCTAGTTGAAGTTGGGCCCCGCTGGTCTTCAAGACGGCGCATCTGAGCATCAACCTCTGCGATGTTAGCGTCCACCGTAGCCCGCTTCTCTTCCGTCGTCTTCTCCATAGATTGAGACAACTGCTCTCCGCCGCAGCCCTCAGTCCCAGCCACTTCACGCTCCCAACTGCTCACATCGGCCCGATGGGAAGCCTCGATTTCAGCAATCAACTTCCCTATCTCTGCATCTATCAAGACAGAGAGGTCATTTCGTTGGATGCGCTGCAGTTCCGCGAACCGCTCGCCCAGCTCAATCACCGAAACCTCCAGAATTTTGGCCATATGGTCATGGCCTTGGTGAATGCGGATCAGCTCGATACAAGGCATTGCCAAAGCTTTTGCTGTCGTAAAGCTCCCCTTGCCATCCATCACTACAGATACACCTTTCTCCAGCATTTTGTACACTCCCTCGACGAGGAACTTCACATACTCGTCGGCATCCGCCAGCACCTGCGGCGTCATAGCAGGAGTTGGGGGAGCTACTATAGTTTGCGGACCGGAGGAAGATCCGCCAACCTCGATCTGAGAGGTTTGAACCTCGGCAGCAATAGGCTCTTCATCAACAGGGGCCAGACTGCTAGCCCGAAGAGCCGAAGGAAAGAAGGAGCCGGCACATGCGTCGTGATAGTACCCCAAGTGGAAGGAGCAACAGAGGGTTCCACACCCTTACCCTTCTCAAGCCCGAAGAAATCACCGACGTCAACGGCCACCTCTTCTACCCCCCCGACGTTCTATCAGCATCAGCTACCTCCCCCCAAAATGGGGAGATCAACATTTATCTCCTGGCCAGCCCCAGGAGACAAGACCGGCAGAAGGTCTCATTCTTCTCAAGTCCCTCTACAGGACAAAATCTGTCGCTACCCCACCCACCTAACCACCCACACCACCGCCTGTATCGTAGCCATCTCTATGTCCATGGTTGAAGCCAAGGAAGGATTTGACAATAATTCAGCCGACCTCCCTTCATCATGACAAGGAGGAATCAACCCTCTCCTTTATCCTCACTGCTTTTGCTGCCCCCGCAACGGACCCTTGCAACGCTGGAGGGACGTCACCAGAAGGCACGAACTCCAATCCACTTCATCATCAGGATACCTCGAGTCTGTAGGACCCTCAGCGTCCAAGGCCTCCACGGCAGATGGTACTATCCCAGAAGTTGTTGCAACTTCAAAGTCAGGAGATACTAAAACCTCCGCGGGAACATCTTCGGGACCCTCCTCCACAGGAGACATCATCATTGGTGGAATGCGCTCCTCAGAAGAGCCTGCCACCTCCTTCGGCTTACTGGTGCCCGTTTCGAAGCACGAGACTTCTTCTTCAATCCCTACAAGAAGAAGAACATAAGTCGCTACAATGACATAAAAAACTGGAATTATGAAGCACTCCTTACCTCAGCGGGAGCTGAGCCCGTTGGCGTTACAAGTGGCGCTTCCGTAATCTTCGGGGTCGACGTCCTTCTCGACCTTTTCGGTACAAAGAACCAGCTTCTGGGTCAGCCCGCCTTTTCCCGACAGACGGGTCTCTCACTGGTGCCACAGCAGCAGCCCGATACCCCGCCAATTCTGGGACGATATGACCGAGCTGCCACCAACATATTCGTTGTTGCCTCCAACTGGGTTCCAATGATGAAACTAGTCTCCCTGTCATAACCAGGAGACATAGTATTCATAGTGCAATACAGCTTGGCGGCCGGATATAAGATCGGCGGCCGAGGATTGCGAACTGTGTGGTAAACTTAACGCTAGTGCATCCAGCGTTATAACTGCCAGCCCCGGGCTCCATCCAGCAAACTCCCGATGAGCCTAGACTGCTACTGGGATTCCGCAGCATTAGCTGAGTGTAGCCAAATTGACGAGCAATCGGCTTGGCAAGTACGGTTCCAGATAACATCTGTTCTGATTACGGTAGACCAGGTGCGAAGGCCGGATACTCTACAACCAACGAAAACTCCATTTCGACAAAGTAACCGCATCCTCCTCGCCAGAATCAACCAAATCCTGGTCGGCCTCGAAATTCTTGAAGATCGGCCAACCTTCACGATTTCCCACCCCTGAAGGAAGGACAAAACCCTCCTACAAACGGGGACGCCAGTGTAAGACCACTTCCTCTTGTAGAAGCGGCAATGAAGGCATCTCCTTCAACATGGTCCTCCTCAGCGCCAGGACTCATCACATTCGGATGATGTAAGATCGCCACCCCATAAGATATGGAAAGGCAGCTCGGCCCGGGGAAAGTTGTCATTATTACCTTTCTCGTGGATCACATCATCAGCAAAAGACCTTAAACCGCGCAACAGGTTGCACACCATCGCGGGAAGGAGAGCTAAAGGTCGTCCAAAGGCCAACTTCACTACAGGCAAAATGAGATTCCGATGTACCCTCTCAACGGCACCAGATCCTCCTGCAAATATGCAATCCCGGAGCCATATCATCAAGTAGGCCGTCAACACTGCCTTAGATGACATCCGGTGCACGCAGTGCCAGAAACAGCTGTACGTATCCTTACCGCTCTCATTGGAATGCGGGGTCCTCTCGTCCAGCCGGGTTATTTCAGAACTCACTTCCGCGGGTTTCAAGCCCTGCGGAGTCGCAACCGGATCCTCGTAGGATCCGCCAAATCATGCCTGAAGACATAGTCCCTCCAAAGCGCAAGGAACATCGGCTTATTGAGGTCCACGCCTGCCTGCGTGGCCCGAATGGCGGCAGTCAGCCCTATCTCCTTAAGCTCAACTTTGAACCTGGAAAGCACCCAGGAGGTCAACTCGTCCCACTTTGGGATGTAGTGACACCAACCTTCGACTCTAAAACCAACTGTCGGATACGTGACCTTCGATGTCAGCATCCGATTTGCAAAAGTCGGGGCACTGAAGGGAAACGTGTCATTTGGGACTTCACTATAGATGCTCCCGGGACGCAAAGCGCGGTACTGAACGAAGAACCGGTTCGTGAGGCGGTCAAGGTGTCTCGCTGGTTCGAGGTGGTGTCAATCGAAAGGGAACCCCCAAGGCACCTCCTTGAGAAGGAGTAAGTTCCCAACCCATCCTTCTCTTCGAAGCTAGACGATAAAAGGCTATCAGTGGCAACTGGCGGTCAACCTGCCGCATGTATAACATCATGCCCTTAGCAGCAAAGAACCAGTCTTCTCTGATCTTTAATATCTTCGCTTCGGAAGAGACTAATCGGTCGCCAAACAGAAAGACAGGCTTTAAGAAAGTCACACCTTCAGAATCAGCAGACTTCAGTTTACACGCTCTCCATCATACTCTGGAGGAAAAGCGGCAACTGGACCTGGATTTGTAGCATCCTCTCACGAGGTTGGTCCTGAAGGATAGCATCCTTTGCAGGGTTGATCACCGCCTCATCAAAATTAACTCCCATCTGACAAAGAGAAGCATCCAGGAGGACCTCATTCAACAAAGGGATCGTGATCGACACTGGCACAACAAAAGTGAAAGTCAGGCAAAAAGACAAAATATGTCAAGCAGACTGGCGCATTGCCAGGGTATGAACCCATGCGCATCTGCTTCGACTCATCAGGGCAGGCCCATGCGCGTCAGCATGTCTCGGCGCATCATCAGGGCGTAAGCCCATGCGCGTTGGCATTGGAGCTTCGGCGCATTATCAGAGCGTGAGCCCATGCGCGTCAGCAAAGGCTTCGCACATCTTCAGGGAATAAAACCCATGCGCAGCCATTAAAACCCTCGGTGCATGATAAAGGTATAAACCTATGTACGTCGGCAGGATAGAACCTCGGCGTATCATCAAAGAACGAAGTCTATACGCGTCGGCAGTTAGGGCACAGGGCCCAAAGCAGAGACGAACCCACCTGTCACCTCAGGACGAACGTCGGCAAGAGTCGCAAGAGTGATAGGTACATCCTCATCGGCGGACTCCTTCGCTTTCTCCTTTCCCTTGCCGCAGCACCGCGAGGAGTCTTGGGAGCCATTCTCTCGAGGAAGGAGAAGTTAGGGTTTTGAAGAAGAAACTCTAAGAAGCAGAGGCACAGAGAAGAAGAACCCTTTCTCTCTCCAACTCTTACCTATTTTAGGGCTTGGTCGCACGCGTGAACAGATGACGTATGATCTCAGCCGTCGTCTCGGGTTTCTGCAAGGATAGCAGCAAATAAAACCAAAAGATCATCATTATCTTTTCGTTACCGAGGCACCATCATCATTAACTGAGAAGAGCATGCGCCGAACAGGCATGCGCCCAGAATCATGCGCCCTGACCTCCATGCTTCTTATTCAAAGTATTCCAAAACTTATTCAAAAGTTTTGAAA
>JANAVB010014830.1:0-33522 GCA_029216955.1 Iris pallida
GTCAGTCTGATATTTAGTCCTTTACACTACTGTAAATCAGTGCATCAACTTTCAGTGGGTTACATTTGGGTATCTAATATTTGCCAGGAGTATCAAGGATAGCAGGGAGAGTATGATATGGAGAGAAGAGTATGGGAGATGGACATTAGGCAGGACTTGAACAAGTGTGACTGAAGCTTGGTGCCTGCAAACAGGGGAAGTGGAGTATATATTAGGATATTGGAGAGCCAAGATTTGTGTAGGCTTGAGAATTAAACTACATTGTTTAGTCCTATTTGATCTTTTATCAGTCACCATATGAAAGGGACTGTTATGCCTATATTTACAATTGCCTATGTTTGGATAGTAGGGGAGGGTATGGTGTTATCAATCTGTAGACCGATATGTTTTAGTTCTATTAAATTTTCCCACACTTTTTTATGTAGGCTCGAGTATGGGCTATTTTGTATCAGATATTGTAGGCGAGTTATGATGTCTTCATTTGAGGGCTTACTTGGTACTTTCTGATCTACATGGGAATACCTTCCAATTTACAACCCATGTATCTTTTCTTCGATTTCAGAATGTTATGTCAATATGACAGAGGTTTCTAAGGGGGCACAAAGGGAGGAGTGGAAGACTTTCTTAGAAACTGGAGGTCTCTCGTTCGAATGAAGGGGCTATGGCTATTTAATAATCCTTGCAAATTCATTTGCTTGATTTATTATACTAAGTTAAGCCTGAAGCAATATATACTGGTAAACTAAACTTGGACCTTATATTCAGTACATAGCAAGCTTTCAGAATGGAGCTTGGTTGAAGATTACAATAGTAGGCCTATAAGAAAATGCTTGTCTACAGCATTTATAGGCTGTTGCAAGTGTAGTGTTGTCTTGGGTGTACCACATAGGCAAGGAAAAGGCAACATAGGTTTGGTGGTTATTGGTCAATATGGTCCAGGTAGATAATGAAGGAATACCAATTGATGAATAATTGAATCACAGCATATAACAGAGCCTGCCATTGGCAAGGTTTGAAGTAGGTACCAAAGTATAAACTTTAGAGCTAGTAGTTACATGCCTAAGTGAATTAGATAACCTAGGCCACTCATTAAACTAGTTAATAAAGATGTCTTATTTTCCCACAGATAGCATTTATTGATCATTATGAATTTATAAACAGGATACTCGGACTTGATACGGATTTCGACCCGTACCAGCGGCTCAGGACCTAAGGCAAGTATACCTTGCCTTTCGTTACAGTTTTATTTACATGCTTCTCTACTTTCATTATTCAGTTGACTGTTGACTTGTGCTTTACCATTGCTCACAGTTAGCCTTCTAGCTTTATTGGACATGTATTTCTCTTCTACTGGTTTGCATTGTATCGTAGGACGATCACGTTATAGATTGAACTGCTATTTTTCTTATTTTTGTTTGTTTCCAACCAGCGAGTCCACCCATGGGGCAAGGGTTGTCCTTTGCACCTGCGAGTCCACACACGGGACGAGGGTGACTTGTCTTGAAACTGACCCGCGAGTCCACAATCGGGGCGAGGGTTGGTATTGCCTTGATTTTCGTGTTTACTTGTTTCCAGCAGTTCATTTATACGTAGTTGTTCCTATATTCGTGTCTCGCGCTTGTTTAGTTTCTCCTGCTTATATTCTAGATTTCTTTCATACATGTTAAACTGTTAGAAAGGCTTGTATATTATGTATCTTGCTAATCTTCTGAGGACCTGATAATCTCTTCAGGTTTAGCCGAGTATTGAGCCAGGTGCACGCGAGCAGGTTTGAGCCAGCATTGGACCACGGTACCACTGCAGACGAGGGTACTTTGATGATTAGCAGTTTTGACTCGATTATTTCCATTTTTTGTATTATTTTTCCGTCTACTGGTAGTAGATTTGTGTCCACCGGACGTGACTTGGATTCATGATGAGCTGGATACTCTATTTTTATTATCATTCATTATTTTCATTGTGTTAGTGGATTATATCATATCTTGTGGATGAGATCTAGATTGCCTCTGTGACTTGTTTATGTATTAGACAACGTTCTACCGCCGACACTGCAGCGTAGGCTTGACTTGGACACGTCTCGTATCCGAAAACCGGGTGCGGGTCATGACAAGTTTTTTTGGTAGCCCATGCAGGTCTACGTTAATCACTGCGGTTACATCACTGTACCGTCGTGAGCCTGCACATAGGATTAGAAAATTAGGATCTCATCTACGTGTCTTGAAAACAGTATTGATCTCTGTCCTTGATTTCTATTTGAATCTTTGACTTGCATCCTGCTTGAAATCTTCGTGCCATCTAATGTTTTCATTTATTGTAGTAAATGGATTCTCAAGACAGGGACAACGCTTTTCTGAACACCCCACCAGCTACAGGAGGATTCTTCTCGTACATGACTCCGCCAACGCAGGGAGGCTAGCTTACTCATCAGGACGACCCGGCTTAAATGCAATACTCGAGATTTCGCAGAGACGATTTTCCTCCACCAGCACCCTTCCATCAGCCTGCACCCTTCCAGCCAGCATATGTTCCACATCTAGTACCTACCATGCACCCTGCACCAGCGACGTATCCAGCGCCTGCCTTGTACCCAGCACATGTTCTGCCTTCGCCACATGCGCTGGACAACGCCACGCTTCTTGGGATCTTCCAGCAGCTCTTGACTTCTCAAACACGACAGGCTGACGACTTCTACGATACCTTGAGAGAGGTTCTCCAGACTAGGGACGCTTCACAGCCGCGCCCTGGAACTTCTAAGAATTTTATGGACCTTAGGCCCAGAGAATTCAAAGGAACGGAAGGGATTCTCTACGCGGATGAGTGGTTAAAGAACGTAGACCGCAACCTTCGAAGGGCTCGAGTTTCTGAAGACCTGAAGGTCGAAAATGCCAGCATACAGCTTTACGACATCGCCCACACATGGTACAGAGACGAGCCTCAGTTCACCGCGCCAGATGTGACTTGAAAGGTGTTCAAGGAGCTGTTCAAGACGAAGTTCTTTCCTGAAGTAGCCCGTGAAGAGTTGGAGAACGAGTTCGAGAGCCTGGAACAGGGCAACCTCTCCGTCGACGAATACACCGCAGAGTTCTCCCGCCTCAGCCGTTTTGCAGACGCTTTGACCCCTGCAGCCAAAGGCAAGAAGTTCAAGAAGGGACTTTCATATGAAATCTGCATCGTCATCGCCACCAGCCAGGCCACAACTTACGAGAAGATCTTGAAGGTCGCACAGGCAGTAGAAACAGAATTGAAGCATAAACGAAAGAGAGACAGAGACGCACAAGGAGGAAGCAGCAACGAACCGAGAGCGGCAAAGCGATCCAATATTCCAGAGAAGATCGCAGCACAACAGTATCAGCAGCAGCCACAAGCAGCCCCATATCAAGTCCAAGACGTTCCCACCTGCCAGTATTGCATGAAGAGGGGTCATATCCAAGAAGAGTGCCGCAAACGGTTAGGGTTGTGTTGGACTTGTGGTTCCAACCAACACATATCTAGATTTTGTTCGAAGCGAAACGCGACTGCCCCACCACTACCAGCCGCACAAGGAGGAGTTGACGGGAGTGCATAGTAGATCATAGTATTAGTACAATTGTGAGTCTTATATTAGGTTTTGTGAGAATTTGAAAATATTTTAGTATCAACAATATTTTGACTATTCATTTATATCATAGCTTTATTTGAATTTCGAGGACGAAATTATTTTAAGGTTGGTAGATTTGTGAGCCCTTGACCCGAAATCCCTAATTAATTTTTTTAGCTGAATTATTAATTATTACATATTTGTAATTAAATAATCAAGTTATACATGTAGTATATATATATATTAGCACTTATTGTAAATAAAATGGGAAAGAGGGGGTTCTTCTCAAATATATCAACTAGGAGGGACCAGCATATAAATTCCTTATTCAAGGGGGACTTACTTACAAAACCCAAATTTAAATTCAAACCAGCCACATCCTTCCCTCTGCTCGCATATGGAGAGATTCGATAAGATCAAACTAAACGATTGCAAATCAGAAATTGCTTCTTATCTACAACTTCCCCATTAATTGCCTATATATATGGGTGGTACCAGCCAACCTTCACCCTCTACAAACCCTAAGATTTCGCCTGCGCCTCCTTCAATTTACGAAGGGTGCTGTCAAGAAGTCCAGAGCAGAGCAGTTACTCCTCCAACAAGTAATCCCCTACTCTTCCTAATCCCATCATGTGATCCTTTAATCAGTTAATTGTTTAGTATTACCTTACAAAATAAGTATTTGTGATATTGTCTAAAGGAGACATTGATGGGAATGCAACAAATGAGGGGCTGTAAGTAGGTGATAGCAGGAAATGGGTTGGGGATTGTACAGAGGTATAACTCTGTCTAGAACAGAGGACGACAGTCCACAAGGGGAATAGACCTTAGGCCCTCCAGTCGAGCAAGATTTGCCACCACCTATTAGATTAGACACTGACATGAACTTCCTATTGTTATCCATTAGTTGTTAACAAGAAGACAATTGAAACCACCTTCCACCTGTTGCAAGCCTCTGCTGCAAATGACACTACGCTGGGCAGTTATGTTTGGGTCAGCTTATGGATTAGAGTGTGGATGATCAAACATGCGTGTGACCTTGGTTATGTGCCCAGAATATTGGGGATAGCCTGCCTAGGATTCGGGCTCACTATATCAGTCATATACTGATAATTGGGACTACACATATGTAGGCAGGAAAAAGAGATTGCCTATATATATATATATATATATATATATATATATATATATATATAGATGTATATAATGTTGACCCTTAGAGTATTACCTATCTCACCTTACCCAGGTTCGAAGGACACAGGTACTTCATCAACCATATGACTCCATGATAGATGTGATGGAGACTATATATTAGGACACTAAGATATCACTAGGTATAGGTCACCTAGGCAGTAACTGAGTATATATATATATATATATATATATATATATATATATATATATATATATATATATATATTTGACCCCAGTTGTAGGGAGCTAGGTCTGTGGCAGATGGATACCTTTACCACAATTGGTATTTGTTGCATACTAATGGTTGTGACACCACCTTAAGAAAAAGGGGCACCAGAGGAATGGCCCATTAATATACACTGTGTTATGAGGAGTTTTGTTTGTGTTTTATGTAGACATGTCGTCAGAGTGCACCCAGGATAACCAAGCATAGGTAAGGTCCAAAACAATTGAGTTAAAACTCTAATGTATCAGAGCATATAGGATTAGTAAGTATCAGATACTTATTCTGTCCTACATTTGAGTTCAGATAATTGCTATGAGTACAGGTGAATCCCTATTGGTTCAGTCTCCTTTCACCTTAAGTGTTCAGACCTCCTTGAGTTGAGTTTCATTGGTGGTCTAGAGTGAAGAGCTTGGGGTCCTCTTGTAGTGTACCAGGAATTATAAAGAGCAGCACCTATAGGACAGTGGTTATCCCTGCCTGTGAACATAATGTGGGATAGCCCCTAGGTACTTCACTTGGTAGCAGAGGAGAAATGTTTAGTTGGTATCCCTGCAGATACCAGGGAGTGTTGGGCCTTAGTTGCTTGTTGAATTGCCAATCTACTCCTTGTTCACTCGTTATCAATTTATATTTTATTTCTATAACAGAGGAGGTCAGGGTTATGATGCCTAATGTATCCATTTTTATATTAGACATACCCACATTTATGTTAGTCTTGATATTTAGTCCTTTACACTACTGTAAATCAGTACATCAACTTTCAGTGGGTTACATTTGGGTATCTAACATTTGCCAGGAGTATCAAGGATAGCAGGGGAGAGTATGATATGGAGAGAAGAGTATGGGAGATGGACATTAGGCAGGACTTGAACAAGTGTGACTGAAGCTTGGTGCCTGCAAACAGGGGAAGTGGAGTATATATTAGGATATTGGAGAGCCAAGATTTGTGTAGGCTTGAGAATTAAACTATATTGTTTAGTCTTATTTGATCTTTTATCAGTCACCATATGAAAGGGACTGTTATGCCTATATTTTGCAATTGCCTGTGCTTGGATAGTAGGGGAGGGGATGGTGTTATCAATCTATAGACTGATATGTTTTAGTTCCGTTAAATTTTCCCACACTTTCTTATGTAGGCTCGAGTATGGGCTATTTTGTATCAGATATTGTAGGCGAGTTATGATGTCTTCATTTGAGGGCTTACTTGGTACTTTCTGATCTACATGGGAATACCTTCCAAGTTACAACCCATGTATCTTTTCTTCGATTTCAGAATGTTATGTCAATATGACAGAGGTTTCTAAGGGGGCACAAAGGGTGGAGTGGAAGACTTTCTTAGAAACTGGAGGTCTCTCGTTCGAATGAAGGGGTTATGGCTATTTAATAATCCTTGCAAATTCATTTGCTTGATTTATTATACTAAGTTAAGCCTGAAGCATATATACTGGTAAACTGAACTTGGACCTTATATTCAGTGCATAGCAAGCTTTCAGAATGGAACTTGGGTGAAGATTACAATAGTAGGCCTAAAAGAAAATGCTTGTCTACATCATTTAGAGGCTGTTGCAAGTGTAGTGTTGTCTTGGGTGTACCACATAGGCAAGGAAAAGGCAACATAGGTTTGGTGGTTATTGGTCAATATGGTTCAGGTAGATAATGAAGGAATACCAATTGATGAATAATTGAATCACAGCATATAACAGAGCCTACCATTGGCAAGGTTTGGAGTAGGTACCAAAGTATAAACTTTAGAGCTAGTAGTTACATGCCTAAGTGAATTAGATAACCTAGGCCACTCATTAAACTAGTTAATAAAGATGTCTTATTTTCCCACAGATAGCATTTATTGATCATTATGAATTTATAAACAGGATACTCGGACTTGATACGGATTTTGACCCGTACCAGCGGCTCAGGACCTAAGGCAAGTATGTCTTGCCTTTCGATACAGTTTTATTTACATGCTTCTCTGCTTTCATTATTCAGTTGACTGTTGACTTGTGCTTTACCATTGCTCACAGTTAGCCTTGTAGCTTTATTGGACATGTGTTTCTCTTGTATTGGTTTGTGTTGTATCGTAGGACGATCACGTTATAGATTGAACTGCTATTTTTCTTATTTTTGTTTGTTTCCAACCTGCGAGTCCACACACGGGACAAGGGTTGTCCTTTGCACCTGCGAGTCCACATATGGGTCGAGGGTGACTTGTCTTGAAACTGACCTGCGAGTCCACAATCGGGGCGAGGGTTGGTATTGCCATGATTTTCGTGTTTACTTGTTTCCAGCAGTTCATTTATACGTAGTTGTTCCTATATTCGTGTCTCACGCTTGTTTAGTTTCTCCGGCTTATATTCTAGATTTCTTTCATGCATATTAAACTGTTAGAAAGGCTTGTATATTATGTATCTTGCTAGTCCTCTGAGGACCTGATGATCTCTTCAGGTTTAGCCGAGTATTGAGCCAGGTGCACGCGAGCAGGTTTGAGCCAGCATTGGACCACGGTACCACTGCAGACGAGGGTACTTTGATGATTAGCAGTTTTGACTCGATTATTTCCATTTTCTGTATTATTTTTCCGTCTACTGGTAGTGGATTTGTGTCCACCGGACGTGACTTGGATTTATGATGAGCTGGATACTCTATTTTTATTATCATTCATTATTCAGTTTTATTGTGTTATTGGATTATATCATATCTTGTGGATGAGATCTAGATTGCCTCTATGACTTGTTTATGTACTAGACAGCGTTCTACCGCCGACACTGCGGCGTAGGCTAGACTTGGACACGTCTCGTATCCGAAAACTGGGTGCGGGTCGTGACAATATTAGGAAAGATTAGAAATGGAAAAAAATCAAATAATCAAGGAAGTTTCAAAAAGATTGGAAGTCAAGGGATAGTAGTAGTTCTGGATGAGATATTCCTATTCCTATATGCAGGTTTGTTGGGCACAGTCATGTAAGCCAACAATATTAAATTAGACCTGTATGGGCCACCACAAAAACATGTAACGCCCCAGTCCCACAATACGTAGGACCGAGTACGTGAACATGCCAGCTGCACATATACGAAGAATACTCCAATATACAGAATCCTCGTATATGCACATAAGCTGTAAATAAAATAATCACAGGCCAGAATAACATATCTAATCTCATCATAGCTCAACACAGAAGATAATAAAGTCCAAACGAATAAATAAGAGTATCAAAAGATAGCTGGGTGAACATACTCACTCCAAACAGCTATGAAAAATAGTCTCACAAGATCGGAGTCCAACCTCCGCAAATAGAAAGAAAATAGATGTAAAATAATGTCTACAACTGTCTCAGATAGGAAATAGACTAGAGATCATAAGGCACTGCCTCGTCATCAATGTAAGATAGCTCCAAAGTCGCTCCGTACTCCTGTGGAAAATCGTCTAAACCTGGAGAGATAACCAGGTCCTCAGGGGACATAGCAAGATACAAGAAAACACCATGCCATATAAACTGTGATAATATAATTAGAGAAAAAGGTATGCATGCAATCGGGTTCCTGGCCATTCTACTGTGAATATGCAGTTGAGACACAATCCTTCGACGCATGAGCCCTGGCTGTAAATGGGATCGGCATAGTTCCCATAAAAGGTACCAGGGGCCTACGTCTATAACGCTCGGGAAGCGTCAGAGGGCACAATGTGCAAGGGGCTACGTCCATAACGCTCTGGGAAACGTCAGAGGGCGCCTGGAGCCTGCGTCTCCGGAGGAGCGCACAGGTAATCATGGAAGTGTAAAGAAGCCCACTCGTCAGGTATTGTTCTCCCCACCCAATGCCTAGTATCGTCATCTCCATGATTGTTATGAACCTCTAGTAACCGCCAAGTCTTCTAACACGCAATACTATTGGCAGTTACTCCTATCCGTCGCACGCTCCATACGTATCTGTGAGCAGCCGACTACGCAGAAACGTGTCCTACATGTGACTTACATCACGTGATACAACAAGTGTCAAGGCCGTATGAGATATACCAATACCTCAACATCAATGGGTGGTCAATAAACTAAGTCAATGCAAGAGAATAAATAAAGCAAAAAAAAAACGACCGATAGAGTCGCTTGCACCCAAGTGTGACTTGGACGCACAGTTTAAATATCACGAAATAAAATGCTGAAAATAACAACTAAAAATAAGAATATAATAATCACAGAGTAAGGTGGCAAGGTATCTTGCCTGCGGTGCGAGAAGGGCAAATCGAAGAGTAGCAAGTGTCAGCACCAAAAATCACAAATCACAGATGACTCCAAATGCTGAAACAAACATCAAAAATGATCTCGTGAAGAAGATATACCCAGGAAATGCCTATCCAAAAGTCAAATTCTGAAACAGGGGCAAAATCGTAATTTCGGGTCAAAATGACGTCAGCCGTTGGACCCGCTTTGCACCGAAACACGTGCCAAGGTCTATGGTCTCTAAAGTCGTCAAACTATATGTCTACGGTTTCAGTTTGAGGAGAGGAACTCAACGATATGTCCAGTTTTGGATTCCGAGGAGCCATGTACAAAATTGCCCGTTTGAGTGGGTCGCGGGCCCGCCAAAAATGGGTTCCGATTCGACCTTCTCAGAATCGAACCAAACTTGGCAAACAGGACCAGAATTTCGATCCAAACCTGTTGGTAGAAGTTTCGTCTCGATTCGACGACTGTACACGAAGTTATGGGCAAGTTTGCAAAATGTCGATACGGAGGTATCTTGACGGATACGCGTTAGTTTCGTCGCGCACACGCGACAAAACTGAGTTCCGTCAGTTCCCACATGTCCGCAATGTCCATACGTGCCTTTCGATGTGTATAGCGTGCGACCACGTCGCCCGGTTTGTCGGGGCGCACGTCGTATCGGAGAAAAATTCAGAAATTTACTATTTTGAAAACAGTTTTTCGCACAACTTTATCATGGGTTTAATTCTTGCACAGTAATCGAAATATAGGCCTACAAGTTGCGTTTGAATCGTGGTTATGTTGGCTTCGCATATGTTCAATTAGTTTATCCAAAACCCTAATATACAGATCGAAACTCGGCTTCCAAGTTGGGTTCCTAGGTTATTCAATACTCTGTTTTCGAGACAGAGTTTTACTCGATTTTGTATCGAGTTTTTGGTCAAACCAGAGGGTTGTAGCTGAATCCCTTTGAAGGGACTCAAAGAGGGTTACGTTGTCTTCAAGTAGCAACTTTCAGATCGCAAAATGATCAAACGTGCAAAAAGTAATCAAGGCCGAAAAAGGGGTACCTTGTTGTCAAGTTTCCTGAACAGGGATCGGTTGTTGTCGGTTGGGGCGGTGCTCCGGTGATCCTGGCGGTGGCGCAGCACGGTCAGGCTGTCGAGGATGGGCACCGGGATGTGGTGAAAGGTTGGTAGCCTTGGTCGAGAGGTTTTTGATTATGAGAGGGGGTTAGGGTTTAATTAGATGTGCGGTTGAATATATACTGCCGCCTCTCTTATTCCGAATAGGAATAAGCTTAGGGGCTCGGGTGCTAATATGCAGCTATGCTGCAATTGTGTTGGTTGGTATAGGAAAAATAGGGGTCGGGTTTCAAGGGTTGCAGCTGCTGCTGCTGTCAATAGTTAGTTTCAGTTTTTAGGGGGTCGGGCCCCCTACAGCTGCTGCTGCTGATGGTGGGGGTTCGGCTACCATCAATTCCTTTTTTTTTTACCAAAAACTATATATATATATATATATATATATATATATATATATATATATATAATCACAAGAAAAATTTCAAAAATTCTAAATTAAGTAAAAAAATATTTTGTAAACAAGAGAGCTATATTTAGTAGTATTTAAAATATCAAGCCCACAAACATGCATATATTATATATGTCTATGATTACGTACACATACCAATTAATTCTAAATAATATAAAAATAGTTTTTAAAGCACTAAAATAATTTGAAATTATTGGGGTTTTACACGATGGTTGGGAAAGATATTAAAGTTGATAGGCCTTCCTTCAGACATGGCATGGTTGTCGAAGGACTGGAACCAGGCGTCAGCAGCGGCACTGGACTTAAAAATCCTCCAATTATAAGCGCCGTTGGGTAGAGGTGATAGCATAAAAGGGTTGTAGGAGGAAGAGGAGCATAGACATTTTGTGTGGGCCATAGTGAAGAAATTGGAAATATATTGAAAATAAGAGAAGACGAAAGAAAGATATATAGAAAGAAGTGTAGGAAAGATGACGAGGTGAAGAGTTGGGAGTTAATAGAGGGAAGATAAGTAAGAAGTTGTAAACGTATGGAGAAGATAGAGAGATGGGTTGGAAATGAAGAGAGAAGTTTAAAAAGTGGTGATGATTTAATAGGGTTAAATGGAGGAAAGGTGAAGAGATGTTTTGAGAAGAGTGTTGATTTTATGGGTGAGTTAATAAAGAGGGAGGAGATGGGATGGAAGGTATAGTGATAAGATGCAAAGTGAAAAAGAAGATGGAGAATTTAATGAGAGAGATATAAAATGATGGGAGTAATTAAATAGGGGGATTTTATGGGGCCCAATAAACTGAAGGAGACGGCTGATATTTAGCTTGATTGATGAATATGCCTTTTTGGTTCTTGCTTGATTTGTAATCCATGGAAGAATGAGAGTTCCCCCATCATACTCATTTCAAATTTGCCCTGCATAACTTTGGCAAATTCTACACATAGTGTCTTGTTAGTAGAACCAAAGATAATATCATCAACATAGATTTGAACTAGTAGAAGTGTGCCATTGTGTGTTTTAATTAAAAGTATGGTGTCAACTTTGCCTTTGGAGAAATTATGAGAGATGAGAAAAGAGCTAAGACGCTCATACCAAACACGGGGAGCTTGTTTGAGGTCATATAAGGGTTTGTGTAATTTGAAGACGTGATAAGGAAATTTAAAATCTTCAAAGCCGGGAGATTGCTTGACATACACCTCTACTTTAATAACACCATTCAAAAAGGCACTCTTGACGTCCATTTGAAAGAGTTTGAAATCATTGAAACAAGCAAAAGCACAAAGCATTCAAATGGATTCAAGACGAGCAACCAGAGCATAGGTTTCTTCATAGTCAATGCATTCATCTTGGATATAGCCTTGAGCAACCAATCGGGCCTTATTAAGAGTGACGATACCATCCTTGTTGAGTTTATTTCGAAAATCCTGTTTTGTTCCAATAATAGGATAGTTGTGGGGCTTAGGAACGAGTTCCTAAACATTGTTTCGCTCAAATTGATTTAGCTCTTCGTGCATTGCAATCATCCAAAACTCATTATTAAAAGCATCATTAATATTTTTAGGCTTTGTTTGTGAAATCAAAGCCACATTTGTGCTGTAATTTCATGTAGAGGATCTAGTGCTAACCCATGAGGAAGGGTCACCAATGATAAGTTCCTTGGGATGATGAGGGATAATTCTCCATTCTTTGGGGAGATTCTCTTGAGGAGGCTCTATTGGTGGAGCATCTTCTGTTGGAGTAGCCTCAACTTCATTGTTAGATGAAGGACTACTATTATCTCCAAGAGAGGAGTTTTCCAAACCAAAAGAGATGTCATCAACATCATTCGAGGAGTTAGGCGTGAAAATGTTAAGTTCGTCAAAAGAGACATTGATTGACTCTTCGACTACAAGACTTTTTTGGTTGAATACACGAAAATCTTTGCTATGTATAGAATAACCTAGGAAGATACCTTTATTGGCTTTTTCTTCAAATTTTCCTAGGTTATCTTTGGTGTTCAAAATAAAACATTTGCATCCAAACACTTTGAAATATTCAATAGAAGGAATTTTGCAAAACCAAAGCTCATATGGAGTTTTCTTAGAATTAGGTCTAATCAAGACTCTATTTATAACATAACATGCCGTGTTAACGGCTTCCGCCCAAAAGTATTGGGGGAGCTTGTATTGGTTTAACATGACCATTGCCATATTGCCAAGGGTTCTATTCTTTCTTTCCACAACATCGTTTTTTTGTGGAGTTCTAGGGTAAGCAAAATCATTGCCAAAACTATTTTTATCACAATTTTTTTTTAAATCAGTATTATCAAATTCTCCTCTATGATCACTTCTAATCTTGTTGTTCATAATGTCTTTCTCATTTTAAACTCGTTTACAAAAAAATAAATTCATGAAAAGTATCACTTTAATTTGCAAGGAAATAACCCAAGTAAATCTCGAAAAATCACCAACATAAACAAAAGCATAGAGTTTGCCACCAAGACTAGCTAATCTACTAGGACCAAATAGATCCATATGAATAAGTTGAACAAGTCGAGTAGTACTCACGGAGTTGATGGATTTGAAAGAAGACTTTGTTAACTTACTCTTCTCGCATTCTTCATATATCATGCCTTTTTTGAATGGAATGCTTGGAAGTCCTCTAACAAGCTTCTTGGAGGCTAGTCGGAAGATGGTGTCTATGTTGGCATGTCCAAGTCTCATATGCCAAAGCCAACTCTCATCATTCTTTGTTACTAAGCACCTATCATTGTTAGTGCTTTCAACAAGATAAAGAACATAAATGTTGTTTTCTTTAATACCTTCATACACGGTAGAACCACTTATGCTATCAAAAGTGAAGCACTTGTGTTTAACAAAGTTAACATCATATCCATTATCCGTGAGATCGCTAATGCTATGAAGGTTGTGCTCAAGGTTTGTAACAAGACAAACATTTTTAATACAAGGATAAGGAGGGGATCTAATATTACCATGCCCAATGATGTACCCCTTTAAATTATTGTCGAAGGATACGTGTCCTTCCTTCTTCATCGATAGCGTTGCAAAGAGTGAAGCATCACCGATCATGTGCCGTGAGCAACCGCTATCGAGAATTTATTTGCTTCTAGCATGCGATGGAGAGTTCACCTATAATACAAGTTGAAGATGAAGACTTCAGTACCCAGAGATGTTTGGGTCCTTGACGGTTAGTTTTAGAAACCCATTTAAACATTCTCATATCAACGTGCTTTCTCATTTGACAAAAATGAGATGTGTGTCCAAGTAAACCACAATAGTGGCACATTATGGGTGTCACAGATCTAGAGGAAAGTGAGTGAGTGTTGTATGTATGAGGAGGAGTTCTAATGTGAGTGTTACAGTAATGATAGTAGAAAGTATGATGTGATATGTTTTTCTTTTCAAAGGGTTCTTTGTGTGTGTGCACTACCAAAATATGTCGAATCAGCGATGCCAGAGAATGTCGCTAAAATAGGCAGATACGTCTCTAAATCGTATTGGCGATATAATTAGCGACGTTTTGACGTAGTCGCGATTTACTTAGTCGATAAACACCAAAATGTCGCAAAACGTCGCTATTGCGATGACAATTAGCGACGAAGATGCGTCGCTGATATAGCGACGTACAGCGACTGCCTTTACCAACATCACCTAGCGACGTTGTTGTGACGCCAATTACAACCATGCTGACCTGGCATATCAGTACATTAGCCACGTTCTGCGACGTTGGCACGTCGCTATATTACCGATACATAGCTACGTATTGGCGACGTCTACAGCTAAATGGCAGTTTTGCCAGTCAGTATGGTTGCAACGTTTCGATACTTATTTAGCGACGTTTCTTTTCGTCGATGTACGTCGCTAAACGTCGCTGAAAGTCGCTAAATTTGGGAATAAAATAAAAAAAATATAGTATTTGCAGCAACACCTACAACAGCATTTGCAGCAACATTTACTGGCCAATGCAAGCCCTGGAGCAACCCTCCGTAGAATTTCCTGGGTTCGTCGACCCCTTCGGTGGAACACTCAACACCTGTTGAAGATAGTAATAGCAAAACACAGATATATAAAAAAAATTCAACAACAGTGTCAAACAATACGAAACACAATCACGAACACAAATTATCCAAAAATATAATACAATAACAATGTATGTAGAAACACATAAAAGACCCAACAATGGGCCATCACACAACAATATGTCGACTATGGCTGATCAGGAGGAGCATCACCGCTCCTGGAAAGAAGGTAAGCATACTGCTCTGGTGTAAGAACCACTGACGACGATGAAGGAGGAGGCAGTGTAACCGCTGTAGAAGGAGACAATGTAATCACTGGAGAAGGATGCATTGTAACCGCTGGAGATGGGTGCGTCCGTGTCTCCTCTAGGGCCAGCTGTAACTCTCCTGAATTTTTGGAATTATCATTTTTATTATTTATTTGATTTAAATAGGATTTTATGAATATTTTTGATTAAATAGTTATTATTATAGATG
Source organism: Iris pallida (assembly GCA_029216955.1). NCBI lineage: Eukaryota > Viridiplantae > Streptophyta > Magnoliopsida > Asparagales > Iridaceae > Iris > Iris pallida. The sequence goes on from JANAVB010014830.1 coordinate 15,231, forward strand.
ACCTTAGCTATGGTTAAGTTTTTGAGTACAAGATGACTAGGAATTGTAGCACGGATAGTTTACTCGTGTGCTTTGACTAGTGTATTACCCATGCTAGGGGATGTCGAGCCATAGGTGTATTCTGACTAGGAAAATTAGGCCAAGTTGCGACTTAACCCCCACCGATGATTTATTTATTTAATTATTAGATTATTGGCTTTCTAGGAGATCCAGTTGTACCAATTTAACCCGACTTGATCCGAACAAAATCCAAATCTAAATAGACATTTAGTACTCTCAAATACCTTCATGTTGATATATATTTTGTATATATATTTTATTAATATTAATATGTTTTCAATTTTGGAAAGTTTTTATTTATAGAAAGTGTCTACGTGTAATCCTAGTTGGCATTAGTTTATATTTGACCCAAAGTCTAACCCAAACCTATATAGGCATGTTGTGCATTAATATATATTAATAAATATATATATATTATATTTAATTCAGATTTGATTGTATTTATATAAGATAGATCTAACTAGTTCCATATTAGGAAACCTTTTATTTAAATCCTCAATCAATCAATTAGCCAACTCACCAACACCGAAACAAATCAAAGGGGGACACTCCCTGATGACTAAAATAGCCCTCCCCCATGTATATTTAGCCAACATCCCATTAGGAATAGGTTTCCTATTATACTACATGTATGCAACCCAAAAAGCCCATATATATACCTACTTTTTGCCAAACCCAAACCCTAACTTAATTCTCCCTTCCTCTTCCTCTCCATAGCCGACCAACCCCCCCCCCCCCCCCCTCTCTCTCTCCAAATTTTGGCAGCACCACCTCCATCCAAATCCATCATCTTCATCCCCTCCATCATACAACTCTTTCTCCTCCATAAAAACTCCTTCTTTCATCCTTTTTCCATCCAAACTCCACCAAACATACCCTAAAAACTCCATCTTCCCTATCCAACCATGCCTAACCATTTTTCACCCTCCAAATCTCATTAAGAAATGATTGGCGAACAAGGACATCATCGAAGGAGGGAGCTTTGACAAGAAGAAACCTTCACAAAGCAAGGACCTTGGTAAGAAATCCTAACTTTTTCTGTTCAAGCCATCTCATAAATATGTAGAAATTATGGTATTAATTCATATCAATAGTGTTTTGATGTCTCTTGGGTAGTATTTTCACCCATAAAAGTTTCATGAATTATGATAGCTATTTTCATGTTTCGGTAGAGCGTTTCGGTATAACCAAAACTTACCACGTTGTGAAGGAACTATAAGTTTCTGTAGGAATTTTTCAAAACTGAATTTTATGTAGGTTAATATATTTAAATTAGTATTTTTAAGTATTTTTCCATGAATTTATCAATTCAATTTTGGTCGGGAAAATTATAGGTCAAAACTAGTCATTTTCGGGTGACTTGTTGACCTAGAAGATTCCAAACCATTAGTACCATGAAACCCTTGCATCAAAATTTTATATTATGATATTTAGGATATTTTAATTCTGTTTAAATTGTATTTTTGAGTGTTTTTATAATTTTAGATAATTAATGAAATTTTAGACAAATTTCGGGTAGACTAGTCGACCCGATAGACAACTAATAGTATAAGTCTTTAGAAATATAAATTCTTAAAATTTTGAGATAAATCTATAGAAAATTAGTTTAAATGAAAGGATTCTCTCTCCACTACGGCACCTGCAGTGAGCCTCTCGCCCGAAAGAAGCTTCACAAACGCCCGTAACCCGACTAACCGAAAGAAGTCTATCTCTTCCACCTTCGCCCGTCACTTCACTTACTGAACTTACCGAAAAACTCACTACTATAACAGCACAGAAAGAGTTATTCGCCTTAAAGGCTACGCCTACTTTCTATACAATAGGCTTAACGCATGGTATGAGTTCTCTGCGACTTTGACTAGTCTACCTGGTCAAAAATCCAAAACATTGCTCGCCTAACAAAAAAATCTTTTGGAAACGAGTGATTATATGATTTTTAAGTAAATGATTGAAGTAGGAACATAACTGACTAATTGGGAGTTGGAAACCCATAAACTGTATTCGGTGTCTCGTGGAGCCTGTGTGTGATAGTATGGGTCTAAAGGGTTCCACAAGAAATTGAATATAATCTTAAAATATTATCTTGACTAATTAAGTATATTGTAAGTTCATGAGTAGTGGTTAATTTAGTTAATTAATTATCTAGGAGCATCGAATTTTGGCGGCGTGGACACGGGAGCGACGTTTCAGATACACAGCGCGACATCAGGCAAGTATACCTTGCCAAATCGTACAGTACCTTTTATATGCATGTTCTTTAATTCCTTAGTGTTCTTTATCCCATCATATTCATGATTATTTTATCTTGAGTTGCGGTTACTTACCTTATTTCAGTTCTACTTATCGTGTTAGCGTACATTTACATTCTTGATATACATCTAGTATGTGTTATATTGCCTTCGTGATCACTCGTGTTTTATGATAGAGTCGTCTAGTCCTACACAATTGACTCTCATGATTTGACTTGACTTAACTTGACATGACTTGAGTAGGACTTGACTTTGACATTCTATAGATTGGGAGTGCTTACCTTGACTACGGTCTATGGGATTATTTTACTAGAAATGGCTACCGTCTCGATTGGAGTGCTTGCCTTGACTACGATTGAGACACTATAGATTGGGAGTGTTTGCCTTGACTACAGTCTATAGATTTGACCTATTAGCCATGACTAGTATGGCATGCCAGTGTCTTAGGAGCTTTGTATCTTAGATCTTGGTATCTTAGTTATTCTGACTCGATTGATTTCTTTCATTCTTTCTTAGCTGCATACTTGTATTGTTACTTTTTGGCTTGTATATTATGCATCTTGCTAGTCCTTTGAGGACCTGGTGATCCCTCTAGGCTTAGTTAGAAGAAAGGATTTTTTGGAGGTTTACAGTTCTGGAGTCGAGACAAGTGGCATACCATCGCAGGAGGACGAGGTAGAGATCGGGGATTTCTCTTGATCCATGGCGTTCCTCATTTAGCTTTATTTTTCCTTTCTTTTCAGTGGACATGTAGTTGATACTTTCTCTTTTCACTGTGATTTTGGCATGTCTTACCCACACAGTTATTATTTCTATTTCATGTTGGATAGATATTTCTCATTAGCATCATTTTATTAGACTTGATATCTCTTGTCTTATTTTCTGTGTGGATGAGATTAGCTGTGACATGTGACTTGTATAGTATTGCTGGGTTGTTATCATGATTTACATCTTAAGCATTTCGCTAATGGGCTTACTTTGAGATTTGGCCCATTGGTGAAGTGTTGCTGGCATGTACCATATCCGGGTCCTATACGTATTTTGGGACTGGGTGTTACACTAGCAGTCTGGCGCTGCATTTCTCCACGCAAGTCGCTATCCTAGTAACGGTGTCGTGAATGGACTCATGGGTCCCCTGTACGTCCCTCATAGTGTGCTCAACCTCGTCAAAGCGTGCGGTGATCGACGCAGCATCCCCTTGTGCCTGAGACCCTGGCTGCTATGAAATCCTCCTCAGCATATCATCGTGCAGCTCAGCAATCTGGCGGGCAATGGTATCCTCGACTCTGGCTGACTCGACCTATGAGGGCTGTGAATGCGCACTGGCAGAGGGAGCCCTGGATGCCTGTATCACAACAAATATACCGTAGGATCCCGTACCGTAGTACGTACCCCTATGAAGACCACCAATGACGATCTTCCAGAGCTCGTCCTCCGACTGAGGCGGAGAGGGATGCGATGTACCAACCCCTACCTCTGTAGGTGCACTAGCACTCACACGCTCACGTAGCCTAATAAACTCGTCCTAGAAAATTATGCATCTCTATAAATTAGTACTTACCTAAATTAGCCTAATAAAGGTCTAAAGTATTTAATTATTATTAACTATATGGTTATCTGTATATTCTTCAAGTTGTGTTAAAATTAATAAAATCTAAATTAGTACTTACATATCTCTGAGTAGCCCTCTCGTCGATGAGCTTCCCGTCTTTCCGATGGGTGGCTAGAAAGGCGATCACAATATTTGCGTCCTCACCCCTCTCTACCTGTATGTTTGTTATATTTTATTCTTTATTAAAATAGAAAATTTTCTTTCCTACTTTCAATAAAATCTTATATATTACAATAAATTACATACCAGATGATAGAAATGATCCGTCATAGGAATCGATCCACCACACCACTTTTTGGCCCTTGTCCTAGCCGCCTTCGCCTTCTTTGATAGCTCTCTGTATCGGGGCTCCTCAAATCGAGCCCTCATCGCTGTCCACTGGTCAGGCATGATCCAATCAGCAATCGGCTTTTCAGAGCGCTGACGAGCTTTCTGATCATCAATTGCATCATGGATCAACTTGCCGGCGACGGCAGAAAACTGCCTCTTAATCTGCTCGGCCCGGTATGGTGGATAAAAGTCGGTCCTCTACAAGAATTACAAATTAAAATAATAAGTTCTAAAAAATGCTTAAAATTATATTAATCCTACTAAATTAACAATCTTTAGTTACCTTCATGTGGGCAACCAGAATGCCTTCCTCTCTTCCGAGGCATCCGAGTAGTTGATCCAGTGGGACCTCAGAAGGGAGCCCAACGCTCTCTGTACCGACGAAGGACCATATCTGTATACAACAACAATTATATTCATGAATATATATATATATATATATATATATATATATATATATATTATATATATATATATATTTATATATATATATATATATACATATAAAAATATATATATATATATATTATATATTTATATATGGGAGCGGATCAAAGGCCCCGCCCGCGGAGCCCCGTCGAAGCCCCGCCTCCCCTGCACCATCGGATCGCGCGGGGCCCGCGTGGGGCCCGCGCGAGCCCGTGCGATCCAACGGCTAAGGATCGCGGGGGCTTCGGCGGGGCTCCGCGGGCGGGGCTCCGCGGGCGGGGCTCCGCGGGCGGGGCTCCCGATCCGCTCCCTTTATATATATATATATATATATATATATATATATATATATTCATTTAACTTACTTCGTAGGACCATCGGCCGAAATCTCCTTCCTTGTCTCATCTTGAGGTGCTCATGGAGGGTCGCTCTGGTATGGATCCGCACGGGCGGGAGTAGGGTCTACCTCCTCCACCTGCTCCCCACCCTTCATGCTGCCATCAGCAGTAGAAAGGCTAGGGGAAGGAGTATCAACAAGCCTGGAACTGCTCATCCCAGGTGTACTGCCACCCGGACCTGTGATCGTATGGTACAATGGAGTGCTCAGGTCAGACGATGGTCCGGAGCCATCCTCTGGTAAAGGAGCTCTCTGCCCACCTAAGGATACAGATCGTCCTGGCCTATCTCCGTGTCGTCCTGCTATGACTCCGCGTCGTCCTGCCATGCTGATAATAACATATGATTAAAAATATAAATAAATACAATAAAAGTTTAGAAATATCTGCATATATTAGAGTTCATAATTTAAGTTTACAAAAATCTGACTACTAATAGAAATGATCACAGTTCATAATTTAAGATTACAGAAATATAAATACATTGAAATCACAGTTTCTCAATCATCCTCTAAAAATTCATCTTCTTCGTTTGCCTCTTCCTCCTCATCCTCTTGCTCTTCCTCCTCATCTTCACTAGCATCTCCTTCGTCTTCCCCTTCGGATACTTGTACCTCTTCTACACAAGTAGACATGAAATGGGAAACTTCTGCTGAGTCGACATCAACTGTATTTAGTACAAGAGGCAGCTCGTCCTCCTGATAAGCCACTTCGTCAATGCCTTGGGTATTTCTGGCTTTAGTCTTGTATACTGCCCACCAGTCGTACCTCATTGTTTCCCGTCTAGGATATGTTGTAAAATATACGAGTTGAGCTTCACTCGCTAGAATAAATGGTTCGTATCCTTGGTATCGACAACGGTAGTTAATATCCACAAGACCATGCTTGTCAATTTTTCATCCTTGATCTTGTATCGGATCGAACCAATCAACTTTGAACAACACGATCTTAGCAGGCTCTGTGCCATAATTGTACGTCAATTCTATAATCTTCTGTAAGACGCCATAGAAATCATTGCCTGGAGTGACATCTTTGTAGTTTGTAGATTTGATACACAAGCAACTATTTTTTGTGGAATCAAGATCCAGGAAGCTATCTCTGATGGGAGCATTTGTTGACTTAAACTTCAACCCATTCATGCAATAGCTTGGCCATATTTTGACGGCATAAATTGGTCCATTGGCAAGAGTTCTAATAGATTCATTCTCAAGGGTGACGTCCGGACGATCGACCTAAACACGAGAAGATACAAAAATAAGTTCAATGTTAAGTTATTTCTTGTGCAAATACAAATGGAGGAAGATTCTAACTAGCTTCTTATATATGCATTCAACCAAGACGGGAAACGAAGTCTCATTTCTTCTTCTACTTCTTTATCTGTACTGTATAGTCTACTTGACCTCACCTCATCATTAGATTTGCTGAAAACCAATAAATATTGGTCAAATAGTTAAATTCTAATAACGTAATCAACAAATAGATGACTTGAACGTTGAAGATTTTTACTTACCACTCTAGCTTTTCCACTTCATCCTCCTCGCAGTTGAGTAATATATATAACTTGGCAGCCCTTAGTTCTTCATCATTCAAATATCTCTTTTTCAGTTTTCCAGAAGGCTTTCCAACAGCATTGAAGACTTTCAAAAATGCATCATTATATTATATATCTCTATCGTCATTCCTCGGAGCACTTGTTCTATTTGTAGCAATATGAGGCTTGAAATACATTGAACAAAAGTTTATAATCTCCTCAAGGACATAGGCTTCACAAATAGAACCCTCGACCCGTGCCTTATTTTTCACCTTCCTCTTCATGTGGTTTATATGGAACTCGAACGGGTACATCTACCAATAACCGACGGGCCCACCAACACGTGCCTCATACTAACGGGTATATCCACGGATGGCGTTCGAACGGGTACATCTATCGACAATTCTTTAACTTTCTCCCATATCGTATCCGTGGACCACCTTGGCGGTTGAGTGGACTTCTCTACCACGCCAGCACGAATAGTATTTCTGTTCCTCCGATATGGATGATCATTTGGTAGGAACTGTCGATGATAATCGAAGAAGTACGATTTTCTTTGTGTTTCAAACGGAAAGCCTTAGTGCGATTCTTGCAATATGGACATACGAGAGGACCATGGGTGCTCCAACCAGATAACATTCCATAGGCCAAAAAATTATTGATGGTCTGTATTAGTGCCGCCCTCATCTGAAAGTTCTGCTTTCTGGTTATATGTGGTTGCACCTACTTTCCACAACTGATTCAGCTCATCTACCAAGGGCTGTAAGTACACATCAATGTTTCTCTTCGGATTCTTCGGACCTAGAATAATAACAGTTAGGAATATATAAGGAGTCTTCATACACATCCAAGGCGGCAAGTTATACGGAGTAACAATCACAGGCCAACAAGAATATTGTGAGCCCGAAAGTCCAAATGGGGTAAAACCGTCGGAGAAACACTACAAGAAAAGTGACTTTTTACGATGTTGAAATTAAGGCATGCATAAAATAGTGTGTCGTAAAAACTAATTCACGACATGCATTTTTGTAGACGCCATAAAAGATTCTAAAATAATTTGTAATGTCTATTTACGGCATGCATTGAACGCCATAAATGTGTATATTAAATATAGCATACACAGAACGTCCTAAAATCTATTAAAAAATAGCGAAAAGAAAGAGGCGCCCAAATATTTCACTTTTTCTTCAAAAATTTCGATAGCCCTCTCCTTCCCTCGCTATCTTTTCTCTCTCACTCACTCCAGACCTCTTCTTCTCCTCTTCTCACTCTCAGCTCTCTCTTTCTCGGCCTCGTCAAGAAGGTCCTCCTCCTTCACTTGGCCTATAAGACTCTCATCTGCTACCGTGCTGCCTATGCCCACTTACATCGATGCCTCTCCCTCTTTCCCGATCCCTAGTCAGCTCTCATTTTCTGCCTCGACGGCGACGATAGTGGACGTCTTAACTCTGGCGACTGGTATTATTCCCCCCCTCTCTCTCTTCTTTCTACTTACAATTTTAGGACCCCCTCATCCCTTGTTCACCCTTCGCTATATCCAGCCACCGGGGCCTCCTATCATCCATAGGCCCTGCTGCCGTCGGTCACCATGGCCTCTGTCATCCCTAATTGCAGACCCGTCTCCCCCCTGCAGCCTCTACAGTACGTTAAGCCATACCGAGAACCCACTTCCTATGCCTCCACTATTTGTACCACCGAAAACTTACCTGGTCGACCCTTTGAAGCCAAACGGCTGCATTAACCTGCTGGAAGGGATGAGACACATCGGCATCGACAAGTATGCGAAGTTGACGTTCTGTCTGCTGATGCACGAGATAGCAAACCTTAACACCGCACTCTGTCTGTTTGTGAAAATGTCCCTTAGGATTTGATAATTTGTGGAAAGGTAATTTTCTTTTTGTGTTGGTTTTAAAGTTATTTGTCTGTTTTGTTATTAATAAAGTTGTAGCAAGCTGTGTCGATGATTATTATTTTGATGCTGGAACAAATGGACCAAAGCTGGATTGGGGATTCCCAAAGTAGAAGCGCGTTTCCAAGACCTCAAGGTATAAAGCTTACTAAAGTAATTTTGTTAATTGTATTATGTAATTGGATATGCACTGTAACTCTAAAAAATCCACTCAAATAGCCCAAAGGCTGAAGCTTATAATATTCGACTCATATAGGAAAAAAAGGATGTTAATGAAGATTGCCATGTTCAAGGTTGTCATTTTTTTTTGCCTAATTCTTCCTAAGATTGCTAGTTAACCATGTACTTATAATGGCTTGTGTTATAGTTATCAGATTATGTTAGATGGGAAAAATGCCATATAAAAAGGGTAAGAAACAAGGGTGCTAATTCATCCAAGTCAAAAGAGACAAAAATAATTTTCCTACCATTGCTTTAACAGCCACCTGTTTCTTGTCTCTTTTATCTTCTATTTCTTCTAACATATCTTTATAATCCATAGGAATTTTTTTTTTCATTATCCTTGTCATCCTTATTTTATTCCCTCACATTCTTCACCTAGAAAATGTTTTTTTTTCTCTACTTGTATATGGTTTAGGAAGTTTTTTTCATTATCCTTGCGATCCACATTTTTTTTCTCACATTCTTCATCTAGAAAAGGTGTTTTTTCTTTCTTATCTACTTGTATATGCTTTATAGTAGAAAATGGTTTCCTTTTGCTCTGATATTCCATAATATCTATATTCTATCAAGTCTTGCTGTATTGTATGATATGAAAATTGTTATTTTACACACTATTGTTGCTCTTTCTTGGTTTTAAGTTCCTCTATGCATAATCATTCTTTCTTTATGATTTTGAGCTTCTTTTTTATGTTTTGGTTCTTCTTGGAAACCTATATTATTTATGTCATTTTATCGTAATTGTCGGCTCCAAATTTACATTTTGATTCTTAGTTATCTTGTTTGTCTGAAGTTTTGTTCTCTGCCTTCTAGTAGTTATGATTTAGATGTACATCTGTGTATGGATATTGCTCTGTGAGGATTTTTTTTTTGTTATCATGTTCTTTTTGGTAGACATTTTCCTAACATAGTTTTAATTTGCAGTGGTTATGCCGACCGCATTCATGAACTGATCATGGTATCAAAAGAATTATTTGCAATTCAGGATAAATCATCTATTCGAAATGTCTCTAATAGGAATTATACCAGCGAAGCAAATTACATTGAGTCTGATGGTGTCAAGGTTTAACTCTCTTAACGATTTTGTACTTATTATGTTCTTGATTATTAGCTTTTTTACCCTGATGTGACTTCTTCCAGTTACACCTACAGGAAATGTGTTGGTGAAGGACTTATGTCTTAGGGTAGAAACATGATCTCATCATTTGATCACAGGTAACATACGTCGCACTTGCTGCAAAATCTCAGAACTAAGATTGAACTAGTGGTGTTAAGGGTGTCAAATTATCTTTATTAGAATAATAATCCTGTTAGGCTATTGATGATTCTTTTGGGCATAATCTAATTGGGGTTTTAAGTGCTTTTTTAGAAATCACTATGTTTCTCCAAGATAAACTTTTATCCTTTATAATTGTTAAGATGCATACAAATTACATTACAGTTTTGTAGAGAAATTAGGATATTGCTATGGAATGAAAGCATTTACATATGCAGAAGAACACATTTATATACATATTGATATATTGGATGCTAATAATCTCTTTTTTATGCATATTTTCCATAGTAACTAGGTTCCAATTTTTTTTAGAAAGGGCTTGTTGCGAAGTAAATGTTACTTTCTTATATATCAATTATGTTGGCATGAACATAACCATGCAAATCACTTCAAACCAATGTTATAAAGGCGTCTGCCACTCCTCCTTAGGCAACCACCTCGACTTGTCTCGACTTAAATCTGACCCGACCTAGGCCAATTGTTTTGAATTTAGAATATGGCCTAGGTGTAAGAACTTATATATTACTAATAATCTAATATGGATATGAAATAAGAGGAAAGGAAAAATAGTATTCCCCCTTTGCCCTTTTAATCTCCTTTCTTTTCATCTTTGCCCTGACCCATCTAATCTCATCTTTGACTACGACATCTATTGCAGGTAATTCTCTTTCAGTATCCCTCTCTCAATGACTCTCTTTTTGTTTTTCTTCCCTCTCTATGTCAAGTTATTGCTACTCCTAACTGTTGTTCTTTTATTGAATACTTAAATTAAATTAATGTTGGACTCTCAAACTTCTATATGCAGTATGCAAAACAATATTTGCATGCGATGCTTATAAGTTCTTAATTATACTTTTGCATACTCTATGTTGAATAAACTAATTAGACACATCAATCCCTAAATATTTAGATGTGCATGAGTTATGACAAGAATTGGGATCAGAAGAAAAGAAAATTATGAATTGCTTCTAACATAACCTTAATAAATTATTGGGATGCACAAAGTTATTTTGATTTTTTAGGTAGCTACTGAGTAAGAGAAAATTCATGTGACTGTAATATCACGTGCCTTTGTATTTATTCTTCATACTAATGATCTATCCTATGCTTCTAATTATTTCTCAGGTACTGAGGATCCTCAAATCAATGTAATTCCAGTGTCTAAGGTAATTGTGTCGGTACTCCTTCATATTGCTAGTGGAACTACTACATTGTATCTTCAAAAGACATTAAAAAAATGGATCCAGTTATCGAAGGTTGTACCATGCTAATTCTTCAAAATGGCAGTTGACCTGCGTAATGCTGTCTCATGGTTATAGACATCTACTGGAGCTGAAGTCTATATGGAATGCAGATGGAACACCTGAAGACTTCACATTAGTGGAGCAGATATTGTACTTGGAAATACTAGATGTGAGTCCAATCCTTTATGGTGTTCGAATTATAATTGCTGACGGCTTTTAGCTATTTTCTTTATGCATCTTTCTCAATTACAATTTTTTGTACGAAGTATGATCCCCTTTTGACGAGAGAAAATTAGGTATGTCTGATAAACTTATGAAGTGTGTCGGCACTAAAAATAGCACTGATTGAATGGATTATATATACACTGTACTGTTTTTGAGTTGTTGAAATGGCAAATATGAAATACATAATTTGACTATTGTTGCAGTGTTTATTCATTGAGCATGTGTTGCCGCTTTCAAAAATTGCAACCACTTCCCACTCCAGTTTGGCCCTTGTTTTACTGGATTGCTGCCCTACTTATGGATTTTGGTCAATTAGAAATATTCACTAACCATGACACCATGACACTTTCTGTATCCTTTCTAATATGTCCATCTTGTATGCTAGTGTTCTATGCAACAGTATACCGGTGCCTCTATGGTTGTAACCATTGTATATATATGGCATATAAATGCTTGAATGCAGTTCTTTCTGTAACAATTTTATTATATATGTTTTATCTTCAATTTCTTCTAACATCGTTTCTTTACATTTATGTCAGGTTGATATGTTTCGTGGAATTACTTTATGAGATGCTCCAATTTTTTGGCAAGTCTTTGGTGGGCGGTGGGACAGGTAGTTTTCTTGCACATCCCATATTTGATTCATCATAAACTGTTGGAGTTTTCTCAATGACTTCATTTCTTGATCTTCTTAAAGAGGAACTATCAATGAACTATTTGATTGTATCAATTTGTTAATAAATCACAGAAATGTAAAAAAAGTCAGGTAGCAAGATCTAATCTAAACCTCGAAAAAAATGATAATTTTTTTTGTCATGGTGTATGTTGTCTACTAATAATATTGTGTCAGTTGATTAGACTAGAAAAGGTTGGCTTCTAAATAGAAACATGAAAAGAATCTTCAGAATCTAAAAGATTTAAAATTAGTAGGAAAACAATGAAGTACATGAATGTAACTTTACCAAAAATTCAAAAATCAATGTATCCATGTTGATAGCCAAAGGATACATAAGAGTAACATATTTTTTTCTATTTAAAATCAATAATCCATCATGACGGAGACCTTAAGGAAGATATTCTGAATAAATCTTCAAAAAGGTTGTAGTGGTGAAAACCTATGAAGCACCCCTATACTTGACTTTGATGCCATCCATCCATTGTTTATAGTGCCTTTCCGTTGAAGGATTTAGCTTCCATTACATATTGAAGTGTATCATCTTTCAGTAAAAGATTTCTTGTATCTCTATAGTACAATGACATTTCATAGAGAATAATCAAGATGCTCATATCAACTACCTCTTTTGCTTTTGTTGTAGGTTTTAGACATGGGATGAGAGATTGTCAGACAGAGGGCAGGTTATGCTGGAGAAGATGGTGGGCTAGTTGTTGTCCGACATTATGTTTTGATGTATAAATTTTGGGTTTGGTCATTAGATATTAATATTTAAGTGAAAGTTTGCTTTTTCGTAATTGCTACATAAATTTTGGATTTAGATCATTAGATATTATTGTCTAAGTGAAAGTTATGCTTTCTCGTATTTGCTGGATAAACTTAGGATTTGGATCATTACATATTATTGTCAAAGTGAAAGTTATTATTTTTCGTAATTGTTGGATCATTTGATATTATTTTTCATAATTATATCTTGTTGGATCAATGACGTCTTGTTCTTTTATGGTTTGTTGTCAATGGTAAAATTGATTACTATTAAAGCATGATTTGTTTTTTTAAAAAAATTGAAGAGAAATTAAGGCGTGCATAATGTCATAATTTATGTGTATTCAGTACTTTTTACGACATACGTTATATGTCATAATATCTGTATATTAAAGACGTGCATAACATGTCCTAATTTATGTGTATTCAGTACTTTTTAAGCCGTAAATGATGTCTAGTTTATACTTTCCACGACATATAAGAAATGTCGTAATTTATTGTGTATACACGGCATCCATGGTATGCCGTACAAACAGTATATTCACGGCATACATTGTATGCCGTAAAAACTAGTGACTTTTTACGACGCGAGCAAATACGGCTTTCACTGCAGCATACATTGAACGCCGTAAAAACTTTTTACGACATACTTTGCACGCTGTAAAAACTAATATTTCTTGTAGTGGCAAAAGCCCCAATCTGACATTACACGGCTCCGAAGCAAAATCAGGATACACTCGATCAAAGTGCTTCCATGCTTCCCCGTCGGATGGATGATCTAGTACTTCATATATTTGTTCCTGCTTGTGCCAACTTATATTATCAGCTGTCTCCTTAGCCATAAACAACCTCTGCAACCGCGACGTCAAAGGCAAATAGTGCATCAAATCTGTTGGCTTGCGTGCACCAGAAGTCCTTGTTGTACTAGTTGTCTTGAAGCGATCGGCACTACAAAATCTGCAGGCATCTTCATCCTTGTCGTCTTTATAGTAAAACATGCATCCGTTGTGACATGCATTAATTTTTTCATACCCATCCAGAGCGATCTCACCATTCTCTTTGATCGGTAGAAGTCTTTAGGTAACTTAGCACCCTCCGACAATATATCTTTAATTATCTCCAGGATTCGGTTGTATCATTCTTGAGACATATTAAAATCTGATTTTATGCTCAGCAATCTTGTAATCACCTCCAACGGTGAATGGTCATCACAACCAGGATATAAAGGAGTCCTTGCATTCTCCAGCAACTCTATGAACTTTGCAGCATCGGCATTCGGTGCCTCCTCAGCTGCATATTGATTGTTCGGATCGAAACTAGGCCCCGCAGCATCGAAAACCATGTTCGTCCACCCTTGGTCGTAATCAACATGTACATGGACATCTACATAAGGCTCCACATAAGGCTCTGGCTCGGATGCTAAAGGCACAAGTTCTCCGTGTGCGGTCCATTGATAATAATTTGGCATAAAACCTTTAGAATACAAATGATTTGTCACATCCACTTTCGAATGATATTTCAAGTTGCGACATCTCACACATGGACACTTAATTTTTGTATGGTCCATGTACTGAGGGAACGCCTTGGCAAACTATAGGAACTGTTGCACACCATGTATAAATTCATCCCACACACCGCACAAGTCATCAGAATAACGATTGTACATCCACAACCGGTTCCGCCGATAGTAATTTATATCCATTTTAAGATAATTCTACAAAGGTTGACACTCGATGTATAATTCATAACATAATACTAAGATGTCATCTACTATAATAACAGACTCAAGATAGGTTGTCGTATCATCATTGCCGAGGGATGGAGGTTAATTGGAGGAAGTTACTACAGAAAGTGAAGACCGACATGAACTGACGCACGAAAATGAGGGGCTCAAAGCTGGAACAAGTAAAGTTGTGCTTTGAAAAAAGAACTTTTGTAAACTTTTTGTTCACAATGCAAGCTATAATTAAAAAATACAGAACAAGTATCAAGTTCGTAACTCAAGTGTAGAGCTTACATGAGTTATAAACTCGATACTTGTTCTGTATTCATTATATCTTGCTTTATGAACAAAGAGCTTATAAGAGTAGAACATCCAAAACACAACTTTACTTGTTACAGCTTTGATCTCCTCCTTTTCGTGCATCAGTTCATGTTGGTCTGTACTATCTGCAGTAACGACCACAAGTTTTATGTTTTTCAACGATATATTTTACATGCTTAATTGTCAAGTGTAGGGACGAATTGCTCAGAACACAACCCAAAATTCATTCTAACATACATTAGTTTGAATCATCTATGTTTTGTACATATGGTGTAGTATATGTTCTTATCGAATCTAGTATCTGAAGGATGTAACAGAATCAAGATGAACCTACATAATGTAATACGAAGACATCATCTACTACTAAAAGATATAGTGATAGGTTGTCGTATCATTATTGCCGAGGGATGGGGGCCAGAGGATAGTCAATTTTATCTACGGTTACATAGTTTCTGCCTTACCAGTCGAATAGCTGCAGGGACTATATATGTCCTGATCACCATGTCGTACCGTAGATTAATACAACTTCCTTATAGAAAATGTCTTACATAGATTTTTGTCTCGCCAGTCGAATGGCTGCAGGGACAGTGTCTGGCTGGTAACAATCCAGTCCCTATCGAGGGATTGATGGTCATTGCGACATGTATGTATATTAAGTAGTAAATACATACTTGTTATTTAATAAATAAAATTTATTTCACTTTTGATGCACTTTCATTCATATAAATACTTTGTTATATAATATTCCAACTAGAATATACAATATACACTACAGGTCTAAATCTATATTATCAATTAAGAACTAGATTTGCAACAGTACATATTTTTATAAAGTCTTCTAAATGAGACCAAGTCTTCTAAATGGTACCAAATCTTCTAAATGAGACATGTATAACAAAGTAGTAGAAAGCATGCATGTAATAAACTGTACAAAGTTGGCAATGTATACTTGTCTATAAAAGAGTCCAACTCTTGTTGAGGTACAGGCACAAAATCTGAATCGAAACCTATAAAATATTTCAAAGAACCTTAATAAATATATCTACATACATAAAACCCTATGTCTCAGTTAGGATGGGGGTCCACATAGCAGCCTATATCAGTTAACAGGATATACTATATGATATATGTCCTAAATTTAGTTATATGTATCAGTGGATAGTGTATCAATTAGGAATGGGGTCCACATAGCAGTTATGTGTTAGAGGAGATAGGGGCTCGGGTTGGGAAGCCAATGGCAGCAGTTAACTGATAGTAGTAGAGGATGCTCGAGCAATGTGGGAAGTTGTGAAGGGATATAATAGACTATTTAGTGTATCTACAGATAACTATATGTAAGATAGGGGTCGGGCCGTAGCAATTAGATAGGAATAGTATGAAATAGTTGAAAGGTTATGGTATCAGTCATAGGGGATCATGTATTAGTACATATAGGATATATGTATCAGTTGTGTTGGGGATACTAGTATCAGTAGATAGGTTTATATGTATTAGTTGATATATTCCCAAATGTGTCCTCTAGTGATACAGCTCCAATGATATTCTAATACACTGTGTAGCGTATTCTATTTTAGTCCCCAGTTTCACTTACCTACAAGTATCAGTAGAAGAGGCCATGAGTATTAAAGTGTATTGCTTAGATTTAGGGGAGATGAGATGCAGCAAGCTTGCTTGCATGTTACATCAGCCATTAGAGGAGATGGGGAGTTCCACTCCCTATGTCCAGAGGGCTTAGCCCCACTGTAGGAGGAATTGGGGGTGGCCTTGCATAGGATTGGCCTTGGCTACTTTAAAGCAGGGGCAATAAGGGGTGTATGACAGGTTAGTTAAGGGGCAGTAGTAAGAAATATGACTAGTAGGTAGAGAGGAGCAGGAACCACCGCCCTCATCTCTCTTCCGTTCTCCTTCAAAATCCCCCAACCCGTCGATCCATCGTCAAACCACTTCCTTCTTTCTTATCACCACTACCATGCCCTAGATCTGAGCCAGTGTCGAAGTGTCTCAAATCCCTCCAAACCAATTTGACCTATTTCCACAATGCTAAGTTCGTGTTGTGTATGTATTTGTGTTGATTTCATGTTTGTGTCGTACGTGAGAGAGAGAGAGAGAGAGAGGGAGAGAGAGGGTGGCAACCTGAGGAGAAGGGAGGAGGAGGAGGAGGCCGGAGGAGAGTGCAAGCGCCGGAGGAGGGTGCGAGCGCCAGAGGAGGGAGAGCGAGAAAATTGGGGGGAAGAAAAAATTCGAAGAATGGTCGAAAAGAAAACCCTCCTGCCCTATATGAAATATTTAGCGACGTCAGCATGCGACGTTGCTAAACGTCACTAATTAGTAATATATGGCGACGTTCTATAATAGTTGTCACTACGCGTCGCTATATTTAAATAATTAGCGACGTGTAGCGTCGCTCTTGTGAGTGTGATTCTTGTGCTTAGTATTGTGATGTGTGTTGGTGTGTCTTTGGTTGTGGCGTTGAGTGGTTGTGTGAGCCAAGTCTCTATCAACTTGTTTCTTACTGTTTGTAAGAAGGTCATTGAATTTGATAGAGGTTGCATATTCTCTTTGGTTTGCGGCAAGTGTCTTGTGTATAGCAAGTTCATATCCTTCCTTGAGGGATTAATATTCAATGTCCTTTTCTTGATGACATCTTAGGCTTCTTAGAGTTTTAGTTGAAGAGACTCAATCTCATCTGTGTCAAAAGCCGGAGACTTCCCTTTTTTATCAAGGATGATATTTGAAACTCTTTCTATTTCATTCTTGAGTGTGTTAATATCTTTGAGAGATTTTCTGTGCTTACTTCTTATAAACTTGTGTTTATCGTGTAGTTAAAAAATGACATTTTCTAATTCGGTGTAAGAGAGAGCATTCCTAGAAAAGTCATCGAGAACCAAATTTGATTATGTTGCCATGAGACAAATATTTGCATTGTGTTTGCACTCTTTGTCGTTGTCCGAGTCACTAGCATAACTTTCGCACCAAATGCTAGTGTTGGCGTATTTTCTTGAGGATGAGCTTCCTCTGCTTGGCTTCTCGTATTTTCTGGATTCTCTTCTTTTCATTGGATTTTTTTTGATGTGTCCGGTCTTCCTGCAGTTGTAGCAAGAGGGTTCTTCATCTGTGTCCCTCCTTGAATGATTTGCTTTGTTGAATTTGAGTAACTTTTAGAAATGCCTGGCAGTGAGAGCAATTTCTTCGTCATCTGAATCGTAATCATCGGAGTCATCTTTTGAAGAGAACTTGATGGCTTTGAGAGCGAGGGATTTTTTTTCCTTCATCTTCTCTGTCTTCTTTTCTTGTATGGAGACTTTCTCTTGATCCTTCATGTCCATCTTGT
>JANAVB010014832.1:0-143442 GCA_029216955.1 Iris pallida
GAGAGCGGGGGCAGACATAGCCAGCTACGTATGTTGAAATGGAAACCACCTCGATATACGGTCACGGCTGTCTAGATATGTGAGGGTTTTCTACAAGCCAACAGTCTCTTATGGTCATGAACAAGCCTAGTGTCTCAATCACCGCAAGTAAGTAAAGTCGCAAGATGTATGATCATTGAATATACAATAATAAGGCGTCCCAAATATTACATACTCAGCTGATCATGAAGCTAATCATTACAAAATGTTAGGACTAGCAAGAGTTTAGTCATACATGATCAACCCTAGGATTTGTTAATCATGTTTACAACCCGTAGGCAGACAGTAAGTAAAAGTGCATCGAGCTAACAGGTGCTCATCGGCTAAACGCCTCAAAAGAATAATTTTTACAATAAAGTGGGCAGAGCAAAAAGGAAAACCCACTCTTGGCCCGGGTTTCGTCTAGTTGTCACCATTGGGCTGGAAGCTTGGTAGATCCTCGGGAGCTGCTCCGAAATCTGGTCACACAAAACCAGCTGGGTCAACCCTAGAAAGAGCAAGTGCCACAAGGGGGCCACAAAATAAGAACAAAAGCCAGCAATCAGCACAAGAAAATCTAATATTAAAATTAAAACTTACGAAAACATGGTAGGGTGATATACGACGAGATGACCATGGAACTATTCCGATAGCCAGGTTACAACCCGTAAACCAAACAAGGACCGAGGTTGTAACCCTTCATCTGAACAGAGCTTGGTTTCCCACCATTTATCGGCAAGATAATAATGTAAGAAATCAAGACCGGAAGCAATCATGCATGGGATCAAGACATGACTAGACTGGTTATACCTCATTCAATCAATCACGGCCAAGCAGATACTACGGCTTACTACTTTAACTAACTAGGGTTATCACAGGCCTAATTACTAACAAGATACAGTGAGATTGTTCCACAGCCACAAGCCCTGCAGACCATCCAGGTTACCCAGGTCGAAAGTTAGGGGTTGAATTCTGGTGGGTACATCGCCTAGGAGACAAATGTACCCTTAGGTGACTTAGAGGGTGCAACACTCGACGGTGCGCTGGAAATGTGCCCTACTCGACGGCAGGCTACAGATCCCAAGAGCGCCCAGGTAACGGGATCGCCTGTAGCTGTGTCATCTCTTCATGACTACTGTGTTATTCTTGTTATTAACCTAAATCCATTTTAGTAGGTACTCCTGATCGTGGTACTCAGGAGTCCCATCCTAGACATGATACAAGACAGGACAAGTGGAATTAACAAGCAAGCAAGAAAGAACTACCCACGGTGTCAAGGCAAGTCAAGTTAAGTCATCAAGTCAAGTCAAGTCAGGAGTGCGCCGCCAAGGGCCACTACCAAGTTATCAAGATAGATCATGTCAGGGTACTTGTCAGGAGTGCTCCACTACGGGTCACTGTCGTGTCATGCTAGTTCCTTGTCATACCAAGCCATGTACAATAGTCAGTCCAAACAGGGAACGTAAGTCAAGGGGCAGCATACGTGCAAAAGCACGCACGCAGGGAAGCTACGTACGCACAAAAGTCACGCACACTAGGGGAGCAGCGTACGTGGAAAGTCACGCACGCTCAAGGGAGCAGCGTTCGTGAAAAGTCACGCACGCTCAAGGGAGCAGCGTACGTGAAAAGTCACGCACGCTCAAGGGAGCACGCTTCCAACAGGGAACGTAAGTCACGCACGTTCAAGGGAGCAGCGTTCGTGAAAAGTCACGCACGCTCAAGGGAGCAGTGCACGTGAAAAGTCACCCACGCTTAAGGGAGCAGTGTTCGTGAAAAGTCACGCACGCTCAAGGGAGCAGCGTTCGTGAAAAGTCACGCACGCCCAAGGGAGCAGTGTACGTGAAAAGTCACGCACGCTCAAGGGAGCAGCGTTCGTGAAAAGTCACGCACGCTCAAGGGAGCAGTGTACGTGAAAAGTCACGCACGCTCAAGGGAGCAGCGTTCGTAAAAAGTCACGCACGCTCAAGGGAGCAGCGTACGTGAAAAGTCACGCACGCTCAAGGGAGCAGCGTACGTGAAAAGTCACGCACGCTCAAGGGAGCAGCGTACGTGAAAAGTCACGCACGCTCAAGGAAGCAGTGTACGTGAAAAGTCACGCACGCTCAAGGGAGCAGTGTACGTGAAAAGTCACGCACCCTCAAGGAGCAGTGTACGTGAAAAGTCACGCACGCTCAAGGGAGCAGTGTACGTGAAAAGTCACGCACACTCAAGGGGAGCAGTGTACGTGAAAGTCACGCACACTCAAGGGAGCAGTGTACGTGAAAAGTCACGCACACTCAAGGAGCAGTGTACGTGAAAGTCACGCACGCTCAAGGGAGCAATGTACGTGAAAGTCACGCACACTCAAGGAACAGTGTACGCGAAAGTCACGCACGCTCAAGGGAGCAGTGTTCGTGAAAAGTCACGCACGCTCAAGGGAGCAGCGTTCGTGAAAAGTCACGCACGCTCAAGGGAGCAGTGTACGTGAAAAGTCACGCACGCTCAAGGGAGCAGCGTTCGTGAAAAGTCACGCACGCTCAAGGGAGCAGCGTTCGTGAAAAGTCACGCACGCTCAAGGGAGCAGTGTACGTAAAAAGTCACGCACGCTCAAGGGAGCACGCTTCCAACAGGAAACGTAAGTCACGCACGCTCAAGGGAGCAGCGTTCGTGAAAAGTCACGCACGTTCAAGGGCGCAGTGTACGTGAAAAGTCATGCACGCTCAAGGGAGCAGTGTACGTGAAAAGTCACGCACACTCAAGGGAGCAGCGTACGTGAAAAGTCACGCACGCTCAAGGGAGCAGTGTTCGTGAAAAGTCACGCACGCTCAAGGGAGCAGTGTATGTGAAAAGTCATGCACGCTCAAGGGAGCAGTGTTCGTGAAAAGTCACGCACGCTCAAGGGAGCAGCGTTCGTGAAAAGTCACGCACGCTCAAGGGAGCAGTGTACGTGAAAAGTCACGCACGCTCAAGGGAACAACATTGGTGAAAAGTCACGTACGCTCAAGGGAGCAGTGTACGTGAAAAGTCACGCACGCTCAAGGGAGCAGTGTACGTGAAAAGTCACGCACGCTCAAGGGAGCAGCGTTCGTAAAAAGTAACGCACGCTCAAGGGAGCAGCGTACGTGAAAAGTCATGCACGCTCAAGGGAGCAGTGTACGTGAAAAGTCACGCACGCTCAAGGGAGCAGTGTACGTGAAATGTCACGCACGCTCAAGGAAGCAGTGTACGTGAAAAGTCACGCACGCTCAAGGGAGCAGCGTTCGTGAAAAGTCACGCACGCTCAAGGGAGCAGCGTACGTGAAAAGTCACGCACGCTCAAGGGAGCAGTGTACGTGAAAAGTCACGCACGCTCAAGGAGCAGTGTACGTGAAAGTCACGTACGCTCAAGGGAGCAATGTACGTGAAAGTCACGCACCCTCAAGGGAGCAGTGTACGTGAAAGTCACGCACACTCAAGGGAGCAGTGTACATGAAAGTCACGCACACTCAAGGGAGCAGCGTTCGTGAAAAGTCACGCACGCTCAAGGGAGCAGCATACGTGAAAAGTCACGCACACTCAAGGGAGCACGCTTCCAACAGGGAATGTAAGTCACGCACGCTCAAGGGAGCAGCGTTCGTGAAAAGTCACGCACGCTCAAGGGGGCAGTGGGAGCAGGGTACGTGAAAAGTCACGCATGCTCAAGGGAGCAGCGTACGTGAAAAGTCACGCACGCTCAAGGGAGAAGTGTTCGTGAAAAATCACGCACGCTCAATGGAGCAGCGTACGTGAAAAGTCACGCACGCTCAAGGGAGCAGTGTTCGTAAAAAGTCACGGACGCTCAAGGGAGCAGTGTTCGTGAAAAGTCACGCACGCTCAAGGGAGCAGGGTACGTGAAAAGTCACGCACGCTCAAGGGAGCAGTGTTCGTGAAAAGTCATGCACGCTCAAGGGAGCAGCGTTCGTGAAAAGTTACGCACGCTCAAGGGAGGAGTGTACGTGAAAAGTCACGCACGCTCAAGGGAGCAGCGTTCGTGAAAAGTCACGCACGCTCAAGGGAGCAGCGTACGTGAAAAGTCACGCACGCTCAAGGGAGCAGTGTACGTGAAAAGTCACGCACGCTCAAGGGAGCAGCGTACGTGAAAAGTCACGCACGCTCAAGGGAGCAGCGTACGTGAAAAGTCACGCACGCTCAAGGGAGCAGTGTACGTGAAAAGTCACGCACGCTCAAGGGAGCAGCGTTCGTGAAAAGTCACGCACGCTCAAGGGAGCAGCGTACGTGAAAAGTCACGCACGCTCAAGGGAGCAGTGTATGTGAAAAGTCACGCACGCTCAAAGGAGCAGTGTACGTGAAAAGTCACGCACGCTCAAGGAAGCAGTGTACGTGAAAAGTCACACACGCTCAAGGGAGCAGTGTACGTGAAAAGTCACGCACACTCAAAGAGCAGTGTACGTGAAAAGTCACGCACCCTCAAGGGGGCAGTATACGTGAAAAGTCACGCACACTCAAGGGGAGCAGTGTACGTAAAAGTCACGCACGCTCAAGGGAGCAGTGTACATGAAAAGTCACGCACACTCAAGGAGCAGTGTACGTGAAAGTCACGCACGCTCAAGGGAGCAATGTACGTGAAAGTCACGCACACTCAAGTAGCAGTATACGTGAAAGTCACGCACGCTCAAGGGAGCAATGTACGTGAAAGTCACGCACACTCAAGGGAGCAGTGTACATGAAAGTCACGCACACTCAAGGGAGCAGCGTTCGTGAAAAGTCACGCACGCTCAAGGGAGCAGCGTACGTGAAAAGTCACGCACGCTCAAGGGAGCACGCTTCCAACAGGGAACGTAAGTCACGCACGCTCAAGGGAGCAGCGTTCGTGAAAAGTCACGCACGCTCAAGGGAGCAGTGTACGTGAAAAGTCACGCACGCTCAAGGGAGCAGTGTACCTGAAAAGTCACGCAGACTCAAGGGAGCAGCGTACGTGAAAAGTCACGCACGCTCAAGGGAGCAGTGTTCGTGAAAAGTCACGCACGCTCAAGGGAGCAGTGTACGTGAAAAGTCACGCACGCTCAAGGGAGCAGGGTACGTGAAAAGTCACGCACGCTCAAGGGAGCAGTGTTCGTGAAAAGTCACGCACGCTCAAGGGAGCAGCGTTCGTGAAAAGTCACGCACGCTCAAGGGAGCAGTGTACGTGAAAAGTCACGCACGCTCAAGGGAGCAGCGTTCGTGAAAAGTCACGCACGCTCAAGGGAGCAGTGTACGTGAAAAGTCACGCATGCTCAAGGGAGCGGTGTAAGTGAAAAGTCACGCACGCTCAAGGGAGCGGTGTACGTAAAAAGTCACGCACGCTCAAGGGAGCAGTGTACGTGAAAAGTCACGCACGCTCAAGGGAGCAGCGTTCGTGAAAAGTCACGCACACTCAAGGGAGCAGCGTACGTGAAAAGTCACGCACGCTCAAGGGAGCAGTGTACGTGAAAAGTCACACACGCTCAAGGGAGCAGTGTACGTGAAAAGTCACGCACGCTGAAGGAAGCAGTGTACATAAAAAGTCACGCACGCTCAAGGGAGCAGTGTACGTGAAAAGTCACACACACTCAAGGAGCAGTGTACGTGAAAAGTCACGCACACTCAAGGGGGCAGTGTACGTGAAAAGTTATGCACACTCAAGGGGAGCAGTGTACGTGAAAGTCACGCACGCTCAAGGGAGCAGTGTACGTGAAAAGTTACGCACACTGAAGGAGCAGTGTACGTGAAAGTCACGCACGCTCAAGGGAGCAATGTACGTGAAAGTCACGCACACTCAAGGAGCAGTGTACGTGAAAGTCACGAACGCTCTAGGGAGCAATGTACGTGAAAGTCACGCACCCTCAAGGGAGCAGTGTACGTGAAAGTCACGCACCCTCAAGGGAGCAGTGTACGTGAAAGTCACGTACACTCAAGGGAGCAGTGTACATGAAAGTCACGCACACTCAAGGGAGCAGCGTTCATGAAAAGTCACGCACGCTCAAGGGAGCAACGTACGTGAAAAGTCACGCACGCTCAAGGGAGCACGCTTTCAAAAGGGAACGTAAGTCACGCACGCTCAAGGAAGCAGCGTTCGTGAAAAGTCACGCACGCTCAAGGGAGCAGTGTACGTGAAAAGTCACGCACGCTCACGGGAGCAGTGTACGTGAAAAGTCACGCACACTCAAGGGTGCAGCGTACGTGAAAAGTCACACACGCTCAAGGGAGCAGTATTCGTGAAAAGTCACGCACGCTCAAGGGAGCAGTGTACGTGAAAAGTCACGCACGCTCAAGGGAGCAGTGTTCGTGAAAAGTTACGCACGCTCAAGGGAGCAGCGTTCGTGAAAAGTCACGCACGCTCAAGGGTGCAGTGTACGTGAAAAGTTACGCACGCTCAAGAGAGCAGCGTTGGTGAAAAGTTACGCACGCTCAAGGGAGTAGTGTACGTAAAAAATCACTCACGCTCAAGGGAGCAGTGTACGTGAAAAGTCAGGCATGCTCAAGAGAGCAGCGTACGTGAAAAGTCACGCACGCTCAAGGGAGCATGGTACGTGAAAAGTCACACACGCTTAAGGGAGCAGCGTTCGTAAAAAGTCACGCACGCTCAAGGGAGCAGCGTACGTGAAAAGTCACGCACGCTCAAGGGAGCAGTGTACGTGAAAAGTCACGCACGCTCAAGGAGCAGTGTACGTGAAAGTCACGCACGCTCAAGGGAGCAATGTACGTGAAAGTCACGCACACTCAAGGAGCAGTGTACGTAAAAGTCACGCACGCTCAAGGGAGCAATGTACGTGAAAGTCACGCACACTCAAGGAGCAGTGTACGTGAAAGTCACGCACGCTCAAGGGAGCAATGTACGTAAAAGTCATACACACTCAAGGGAGCAGTATACGTGAAAGTCACGCACACTCAAGGGAGCAGTGTACGTGAAAGTCACGCACACTCAAGGGAGCAGCGTTCGTGAAAAGTCACGCACGCTCAAGGGAGCAGCGTACGTGAAAATTCACGCACGCTCAAGGGAGCAGCGTACGTGAAAAGTCACGCACAATCAAAGGAGCAGCGTACGTAAAAAGTCACGCACGCTCAAGAAGACACGCTTCCAACAGGAAGCGTACTCAAGTCTGCGTACGCAGCACTAAAGAGCACGCGTAGCTCATTGTGCGTAAGCTAAACAGCTCTGCACACTGCTCACTGTCTTCTGCAAACAGCAAGAACACCATGGATGAACCCAAAGCTTCCAAGCATCACAACTTGGCCATCCGAACTCCAAATCCGAATTTCCAAGGTTCCAACTTGAGTGAAACTGAATGCTCTTCCACATGGAAACATCAAAAACCCATAAAATCCAACTTAAGAAGCTCAAACTATGCAAAATCCAAAAATAGAAATAACTTAGATCTATCACAATGAAGGCTCCAAATCACAAAAATTCAAGTTCTAATGTTGACCTCCATGTCCTAATCTAGCAAATGGACAAAGAAAAGAGGGTTCTCATGTAGTGGCAAGATGCACTTGCCTAGGGTTGGGAGAGTTGTGTTGAGGAAGGAGAAGAAGAAGAAGAAGAAGGAAATAAATGATGGTTACGAGGAGAGAGAGTGGTAGGTGGGGATATAAAGACGGGGAGTTGTGGCGGGGATGAGGGGTAACATAGGTTAAGATGATCCAACACATAAACCGAACCAGACCAACCCAATAAAACTGAGCCATGAGAAAACCCAAAATACGAGAAATACCAAAATTCTACAAGCTGGGGAAAATAAAAATACATGCCAAAAATCCAGATACGAGTATAAATACGAAATACGAGAAATACGGGAAATGAGGGTGACAACTCTACCCACCTTAAAAGAATTTCGTCCTCGAAATTTAATCAAGGAGCGAGAGATTGTCACGACAAGCTACACTAAGCACAGGCAAGTTATACTAAGCAGTCCAATCGTACAATCATACAATACAAGTAAGGAAGGGAAAAACGTAAGGCATAAGAAAGACATTATACCTCACGAGTCAAACAGGTAGGGATATCACGATCGGATGTCGTCCTCACGCTCCCACGTTGACTCACCTAGAGAGTGATGATCCCAAGCAACACGGACTAATTTAATAGTCTTGTTCTTGAGTATCTTTTCCCTCCGGTCCAAAATAGACACGGGCCTCTCCTCGATAGGATACATCAACTACTCGCTCTAGAATATCGAACGGCCCTATATACCTAGGACTAAGCTTTTCCCGCACGCCAAAGCGAATGACGCCACGGTTAGGCGAGATCCTAAGGAATACATGGTCGCCGACAGCAAATTCTAAGGGACGCCGATGAGCATCGGCCCAATGGCGCTGGCGGTCCTAGGCAACTCGGAGGTGATCTCTGACTTTTCTGACAACTTCAACCGTCTGGGAAAACAATTCGGGTCCGAGCATCTGCCTCTCCCCGACATCGTCCCATGCTAGCGGGGATCTGCACTTCCTGCCATAAAGAGCCTCGAAGGGTGCCATCTGGATACTGGCCTGATAACTGTTGTTGTACGAGAATTCCACCAGGTGCAGATGATTCTTCCATGAACTACCGAAGTCAAGGGTACAAGATCTCAACATATCTTCGAGAGTTTGGATTGTGCGCTCTGATTGACCATCCGTCTGTGGGTGATAAGCTGAGCTGAACTGAAGGTGAGTCCCCAAACTCTTCTGCAAGCTGCGCCAAAAGTGTGATGTGAATCTTGAATCCCTGTCCGAGGTGATGCTGACTGGCACACCGTGAAGCCTGACGATTTGCCTGAGATACATCTCTGCTAGCTGCGCCGTCGACTGTCCAACTTTGAATGGGAGAAAGTGTGCCACCTTGGTAAGCCTGTCCACAATCACCCAAATAGCATCTCTGTCGGCCGGAGATCTGGGCAATTCGGTCACGAAATCTATAGTTATATGTTCCCATTTCCATTCTGGGATCGGTAAGGGTTGAAGAAGTCCAGCGGGCCTCTGATGTTCAGCCTTAACCTGTTGGCAAACCAAATACCGAGAGACAAACCGGGCTATCTCCCTCTTCATGCCATTCCACCAGAAATGCTGACGAATATCACGGTACATCTTCGTACCACCCGGATAAATAGAATATTGAGAACTGTGGGCTTCTGCCATGACTTCCTGTCTGATATCTCCACTGGGTACATAAAGACGAGTGCCGTGCCGAAGTGTACCGTCTTCATGGATACATAACTCTGGCCTTCTTTCTGCTTCACACTCTGCTCTGAGTCGCTGGATCTTAGAATCTGTTGACTGCGCCATCCGGATCCTCTCAACTATGCTGGACTGAACCTGTAGACTGGCCATCAATGCCATACTGGTTGGAAGAACCACCTCAATTCCCATCTTCTGAAGATCTGCCAATAATTCTGGTTGCACCATCAGGAGATAAACTTCGGCTCTCCTGCTCAATGCATCTGCTACAACGTTGGCCTTTCCGGGATGATACTGTAAATCCGCATCATAGTCCACCAGTAGCTCGAGTCATTTTCTCTGCCACATATTAAGGTCCTTCTGGGTGAAAACATACTTCAGGCTCTTATGATCAGTAAAGATCTCCACTATATCTCCGTACAAGTAGTGCCTCCACAACTTCAAAGCAAACACTACCGCCACCAATTCCAGGTCGTGGGTCGGGTAATTCTTCTTATGATCACGTAGTTGACGTGACGCATAAGATATTACCTTCCCATGCTGCATCAAGACACACCCCAATCCTCTGCCTGAAGCGTCGCAATAAACTGTGAATCCTCCGGTCCCATCTGGAAGGGTGAGAATGGGAGCCGTTATCAAACCTCGCTTCAACTTCTCAAATGATTCCTGACACTCTGCTGTCCAAACAAACGGCACATCTTTGCGGGTCAACTGGGTCATCGGCGCTGAAATCCTTACAAAATCTGAAACGAACCGCCGGTAGTAGCCGGCCAATCCAAGGAAGCTGCGAACCTCTGCCACTGAGCTGGGTACCGGCCATGACTCGATAGCCACAATCTTCTGGGGATCCACTTCCACTCCTCCTCGGGTAATGATGTGACCCAAGTACGAAATGCGATCGAGCCAGAACTCGTATTTGCTGAACTTGGCGTACAACTGATGCTCCCTAAGCGTCTGGAGGACGACTCTGAGATGTTGCTCATGCTCTGCTTCACTCTTGCTGTAGACCAGGATGTCATCTAGGAACACGATCACAAATTGGTCCAAGTAAGGCATGAAAATGCGATTCATGAGGTCCATGAATACGGCCGGCGCATTGGTCGCTCCAAAGGGCATAACAAGGAACTCCCAATGTCCATACCTCGATCTGAATGCTGTCTTCGGGATGTCCTGCTCTCTGACTCTGATCTGGTGGTATCCTGACCGCAAGTCGATCTTCGAGAACACTGAAGCCCCTCTGAGCTGATCAAACAAGTCATCTATCCTCGGAAGAGGGTATCTGTTCTTGATTGTCACCGAATTCAAGGTACAATAATCAACACATAGCCTGGACGTACTATCCTTCTTTTTCACAAGAAGCATCGGGGCTCCCTAAGGCGATCCATTTGCACGGATGAATCCCTTGGTCCTCAGTTCTTCAATCATCTTGTATAAAATCTCCAACTCTGAAGGCGCCATCCTGTAGATTCGCTCTGATACTGGTGCTGTCCCGAGAATCAAGTCTATGGTGAACTCAATCTCCCGTTCTGGCGGCATCCCTGGAAGCTCCTCTGGAAAGACATCTGGAAACTCTTCAACTATCCGGGGCAACTGTACTGCTGCTACTGCCATCCGCAATGCTGGGAAGACGGCTCTACTGCGCCTCTAGAAAACGAAAACTCTGGCTCGCCGGGGATACTAAAGACAACTCTGCCAATATGGCAGTCTATCCTAGCATACTGGTTCCTCAACCAATCCATGACTAGGACTACATCATAGTCTGCCATAGGAAACTCTATGAATCTAGCGGAGAACTCCCTACCGCTAACTACGATCCGACACGAGGAAAACACTCGATCTACTCCCACAAGACCATTACCAGTAAGTATATTGAGCCTCACTGATAATGACTCGGGCTCCAATCCTATCCGTGTCGCGAATCGTGCAGACATGAATGAATGCGATGCACCAGAATCAAACAATATCGAAGCTGGAAAGGAGTTGACGAGAATAGTACCTGCCACAACCTCACCTGGTGCAACTTCTTCTTCCATAGCCATCATCATGGCCTGACCTTGTCCTCTGGCTGCTGGTCCCCTCTGCTGGAAACCTCTCTGCCTATTCTGGGTCTGAGCCTGGGCTTGTGCATACTGCTGAGGGTGTTGTTGCGGGAATGCCTGAGACTGAGGCGGCAAGGGCCTCGAAGACTGATACTGCTGCTGCTGAACTGGTACTGGGGCCGGTCCTCTCACCGAAGAGCTAGATGGGTTGGATGCTGATGAACCACCCCTATTCGGGCAACCCCTATCCTATGATCTGCTGCTCCACAAGCCAGGCACAATCCCTGCGCCCTGTGATAGTCTGCCACCACATGCCCTGGCTTCTCGCAATGAAAACATCCCATCGCGGAAGTCTTCTTCTGCTTCTGCTGCTGCGGGTACGTCGGGGTCGAATGCTGAACCGACGTTACTGAGGCCGCCCGCCTCGGAGTTCCAATGGTCAATCCTCTAGCTGCCGGGACTGGAGCTGATGATTGGTGCATCTGACTGTGGGACCGCTTCCTACCTCTGGTCCTATCCACGATCCTCTGGGAGGTGTACTCATGCCTCCTAGCTGCTCTCAAGACTGTATTGAACGTCTGGTGCTCAAACTGCTCAACCGCCAACAAGATCTCCAAATGCAGTCCCTGCTGGAACCGCTGGGCCCTATCATACTCAGTCGCCACCAAGGTGGGGGCAAACCTACTGAGTCTAGAAAACTCCGATGCATAACTGTCGATTGTTCTGCCTCCTTGCTTCAAGTTGGTAAATCTGGCCTGCAGGTCATACCGAGCCACAGCATCAAAGTACTTCGTCTGGAATCTCTCCGTAAATACTGTCCAAGCAATGGGTGTCACTAATCCCATGGCCTGCGTCGCCCACCAATTACGAGCTAAATCCAACAACTACAGGCGTACCACCGCCACCTTCTCATTCTCGGGTGTCCTAGCTGCTTCCAGAATCACCTCGGTATCCTGAAGCCATGCATCCGCGGCAATCGCATCCTCGGTGCCGTCGAAGAAAGGAGGGTTCAATCGCTTGAAGCTATTTGCCGCCTGGTTTCCTGGATGTCCGCCTCTAGTCAAAATATCTTGAACTGTCTGGTGCAGGACGTCACTTCGACGTTCCTGGGAAGCTATCAAGGTTCTGATGAGGCCTACTAAGGTATCATCATCTGGCTCTGCGGGCTGGACGGGCCGAACTGGTGACTCTCCTCCCGTAGGCACAACTCTGGAGGCTATCCCGGAATGCTGGGCTTGATCTCCGGGTTGCTGCTGATCCACGGGAAATGCTCCACCTCGTCGATCGGTAGGACCAAGTACAGTGTCGCTGAAGAAGACAACACAGGAAACAATAAGGAAAGGACCAGGACAGATCAATGATATAAGCACAGGATCAGGGCAAGAATCCAGGGATTCAGAAGATACGAACAGAGATCAAGGACGAGTACTGATTGAGACATCTATCTGGTAAACCCCCCACACATCTTGATTTACAAGACCTGCATAGACCACCACTTAAACCATGTCACGTCCCAGAACCAGAATACTGGAGAGCGGGGGCAGACATAGCTAGCTACGTATGTTGAAATGGAAACCACCTCGATATACGGTCACGGCTGTCTAGATATGTGAGGGTTTTCTATAAGCCAACAGTCTCTTATGGTCATGAACAAGCCTAGTGTCTCAATCACCGCAAGTAAGTAAAGTCGCAAGATGTATGATCATTGAATATACAATAATAAGGCGTCCCAA
Organism: Iris pallida; assembly: GCA_029216955.1. NCBI lineage: Eukaryota > Viridiplantae > Streptophyta > Magnoliopsida > Asparagales > Iridaceae > Iris > Iris pallida. The sequence continues at coordinate 12,917 of JANAVB010014832.1, forward strand.
ATATTACATACTCAGCTGATCATGAAGCTAGTCATTACAAAATGTTAGGACTAGCAAGAGTTTAGTCATACATGATCAACCCTAGGATTTGTTAATCATGTTTACAGCCCATAGGCAGACAGTAAGTAAAAGTGCATCGAGCTAACAGGTGCTCGTCGGCTAAACGCCTCAAAAGAATAATTTTTACAATAAAGTGGGCAGAGCAAAAAAGAAAATCCACTCTTGGCCCGGGTTTCGTCTAGTTGTCACCATTGGACTGGAAGCTTGGTAGATCCTCGGGAGCTGCTCCGAAATCTGGCCACACAAAACCAGCTGGGTCAACCCCAGAAAGAGCAAGTACCACAAGGGGGCCACAAAATAAGAACAAAAGCCAGCAATCAGCACAAGAAAATCTAATATTAAAATTAAAACTTACGAAAACATGGCAGGGTGATATACGACGAGATGACCATGGAACTATTCCGATAGCCAGGTTACAACCCGTAAACCAAACAAGGACCGGGGTTGTAACCCTTCATCTGAACAGAGCTTGGTTTCCTACCATTTATCGGCAAGATAATAATGTAAGAAATCAAGACCGAAAGCAATCATGCATGGGATCAAGACATGACTAGACTGGTTATACCACATTCAATCAATTACGGCCAAGCAGATACTACGGCTTACTACTTTAACTAATTAGGGTTATCACAGGCCTAATTACTAACAAGATGCAGTGAGATTGTTCCACAGCCACAAGCCCTACAGACCATCCAGGTTACCCAGGTCGAAAGTTAGGGGTTGAATTCTGGTGGGTACATCGCCCAGGAGACAAATGTACCCTTAGGTAACTTAGAGGGTGCAACACTCGACGGTGCGCTGGAAATGTGCCCTACTCGACGGCAGGCTACAGATCCCAAGAGCGCCCTGGTAACGGGATCGCCTGTAGCTGTGTCATCTCTTCATGACTACTGTGTTATTCTAGTTATTAACCTTAATCCATTTTAGTAGGTACTCCTGACCGTGGTACTCAGGAGTCCCATCCTAGACATGATGCAAGACAGGAGAAGTGGATTTAACAAGCAAGCAAGAAAGAACTACCCACGGTGTCAAGGCAAGCCAAGTTAAGTCATCAAGTCAAGTCAAGTCAGGAGTGCGCCGCCACGGGCCACTACCAAGTTATCAAGATAGATCATGTCAGGGTACTTATCAGGAGTGCTCCACTACGGGTCACTGTCGTGTCATGCTAGTTCCTTGTCATACCAAGCCATGTACAATAGTCAGTCCAAACATGTTTAGTAAAATAAGTTCATGACAAAAAGGCGTAAGGATATAAAATAGGCATAAAATATCTAATAAAATATCAAAATACAGGGCTATAGAAGAGCCAAGCTTAAGGAAATAAAACCAGAACTCCAAGAGCTAAATGGATTAAGCAAGGGGGTCAAGGGGCAGCATACGTGCAAAAGCACGCACGCAGGGAAGCTGTGTACGCACAAAAGTCACGCACACTAGGGGAGCAGCGTACGTGAAAAGTCACGCACGCTCAAGGGAGCAGCGTTCGTGAAAAGTCACGCACGCTCAAGGGAGCAGCGTACGTAAAAAGTCACGCACGCTCAAGGGAGCACGCTTCCAACAGGGAACGTAAGTCACGCACACTCAAGGGAGCAGCGTTCGTGAAAAGTCAAACACGCTGAAGGGAGCAGTGTACGTGAAAAGTCACGCACGCTCAAGGGAGCAGTGTTCGTGAAAAGTCACGCACGCTCAAGGGAGCAGCGTTCGTGAAAAGTCACGCACGCTCAAGGGAGCAGTGTACGTGAAAAGTCACGCACGCTCAAGGGAGCAGCGTTCGTGAAAAGTCATGCACGCTCAATGGAGCAGTGTACGTGAAAAGTCACGCACGCTCAAGGAAGCAGTGTACGTGAAAAGTCACGCACGTTCAAGGGAGCAGTGTACGTGAAAAGTCACGCACACTCAAGGAGCAGTGTACGTAAAAAGTCACGCACACTCAAGGGGGCAGTGTACGTGAAAAGTCACGCACGCTCAAGGGGAGCAGTGTACGTGAAAGTCACGCACGCTCAAGGGAGCAGTGTACGTGAAAAGTCACGCACACTCAAGGAGCAGTGTACGTGAAAGTCACGTACGCTCAAGGGAGCAATGTACGTGAAAGTCACGTACGCTCAAAGAGCAGTGTACGTGAAAGTCACGCTCGCTCAAGGGAGCACTGTACGTGAAAGTCACGCACACTCAAGGGAGCAGTGTACGTGAAAGTCACGCACACTCAAGGGAGTAGTGTACGTGAAAGTCACGCACACTCAAGGAGCAGTGTACGTGAAAGTCACGCACGCTCAAGGGAGCAATGTACTGTACGTGAAAGTCACGCACACTCAAGGGAGCAGTGTACGTGAAAGTCACGCACACTCAAGGGAGCAGCTTTCGTGAAAAGTCACGCACGCTCAAGGGAGCAGCGTACGTGAAAAGTCACGCACGCTCAAGGGAGCAGCGTACGTGAAAAGTCACGCACACTCATGGGAGCAGCATACGTGAAAAGTCACGCACGCTCAAGAAGACACGCTTCCAACAGGAAGCGTACTCAAGTCTGCGTACGCAGCGCTAAAGAGCGTGCATAGCTCAGTGTGCGTAAGCTAAACAGCTCTGCACACTGCTCACTGTCTTCTCCAAACAGCAAGAACACCATGGATGAACCCAAAGCTTCCAAGCATCAAACTTGGCCATCCGAACTCCAAATCCGGATTTCCAAGGTTCCAACTGGAGTGAAACTAAATGCTCTTCCACATGGAAACATTAAAAACCCATAAAATCTAACTTAAGAAGCTCAAACCATGCAAAATCTGAAAATAGAAATAACTTAGATCTATCACAATGAAGGCTCCAAATCACAAAAACCCAAGTTCTAATGTTGACCACCATGTCCTAATCTAGCAAATGGACAAAGAAAAGAGGGTTCTCATGTAGTGGCAAGATGCACTTGCCTAGGGTTGGGAGAGTTGTGTTGAGGAAGGAGAAGAAGAAGAAGAAGGAAATAAATGGTGGTTACGAGGAGAGAGAGTGGTAGGTGGGGATATAAAGAGGGGGAGTTGTGGCAGGGATGAGGGGTAACATAGGTTAAGGTAATCCAACACATAAACCGAACCAGACCAACCCAATAAAACCGAGCCATGAGAAAACCCAAAATACGAGAAATACCAAAATTCCACAAGCTGGGAAAAATAAAAATACATGCCAAAAATCCAGATACGAGTATAAATACGAAATACGGGAAATACGGGAAATGAGGGTGACAACAGCTGATTCAACTCATCTCTCAACGGCTGTAAGTAAACACCGATGTTCCTCTTAGGATTGTTCAGACCCAAGATGATAACGGTTAGGAACATATAAGTAGTCTTCATACACATCTACGGTGGAAGGTTATATGGAGTGACAATCATAGGACAACACGAATATTGGAAACCAAAAAGTCTGAACCAGGTAAAACCATTGGAGGAGAGCCCCAATCTTACATTACGTGGATCAGAAGCAAAATCTGGATACTCTCGATCAAAGTGCTTCCATGCTTCTCTATCGGATGGATTATTTAATACTCCATCGATCTGTTCCCGCCTGTGCCAACTCATGTTCTCGGCAGTCTCCTTAACCATAAACAACCTTTGTAACCGTGGTATCAAAGGCAAGTAGTGCATCGAATCATCCGGCTTCTTTACATCCAAAGTCCTACTTGTACTAGTTGCCTTGTAGCGGTCAGCACCACAAAATTTGTATATGTCTTCATCCATATCGTCCTTGTAGTACAAAATGTATATGTTGTGACATGTATCAATTTTATCATATCTCATCCAGAGTGATCTCACAATTCTCTTTGATCGGTAGAAGTCTGTAGGTAACTTGGCACCCTCCGACAAGATCTCTAAAATCAACTTGATGATTCGGTTGTAATATTTTTGAGACATGTTAAAATTGGACTTGATGCTCAGCAGTCTTGCAACCACCTCCAACTGTGAATGATTCTCACAACCATGATATAAGGGAGTTCTAGCATTCTTCAGCAACTCCATGAACTTTGCAGCATCGACATTCAGTGCCTCCTCATCCTCATCATGATTGTCTGGATCAAAACTATGTCCCGCAATATCGAAAACTATGTCCACCCACCCTTCGTCATAATCAGCATGGTCGTGGATATCCATATACGAGTGCATATTAGGCTCCGGCTCCGATGCTAAAGGTACAATTTCTCCGTATGAGGTCCATTGATAGTAATTCGGCATGAAACCCCTCGACTACAAATAATATGTCACGTCCACTTTTGGATGATATTTTAAGTTATAACATCTCATACATGGACACTTAATTTTGGTACGGTGCATGTACTGAAGAACGCTTTGGCGAACTGTAGGAACTGCTCTACCCTATTTATAAATTCATCCCACACTCTGTACATGTCATCTGGATGACGCTTGTACATCCACGAACGATGCCACGGATAGTAATTTATATCAATTTAAAGATAATTCTACAAAGATAGATATACATTATTCGAGTATATTGTCCAAATGGATGCATAAATGGATACACATGTTCACCAAATACCAACTCTTACTGATGCATGAGTATCCGAGTCGTGATACGTGAGTATCAATATCCTGATTCATGAGTTTCTGTTTTATAATTCGTGACTATCCGAAAACTAGTAGACATGTGGACAACTTCGATTTCAAATCCTATGAAATAAGTGTTGTCACATGTTCAAGGACAACTCTTCTCTGCAAAGAAAATTTACTTCTGTAAGCCTTTTAAGGCTTTCAGAGTTATACCGAATTTTCAAAAAATATTAGAAAATGTCAAGTATTATAATTTTTCTTTTCTAAGATTTTTTTATTCTTTTATTTTTTATTTTTTACTCCTTTCGTTCTTTATCGTTTGTCCTATTTTTTGAAAAGCCTTATAATTCTAAAAGCCTTAAAAAGGCTTACAGAGGTAAATTTACTTTTTCAGAGAAGGACTGACATGGACGCTTGACTTTGGGCTAACACAGACGCTTGACTTTGGGCTGACACGAACACTTAACATAGGAGATCAAGCAACCTATATTATAGTTAGAAATTGATACCTAGCACTTAACTTTCTAAAACTAACCTTCAAGTATACTTTTATCGATACCTAGCACTTACCTACATATCACCTTAACTCTAGATATTTGTGTATCATGTAGATATCACATACCATGGTACACAATATCGCATTGATACTCTCTTATATATCTTGACACTATGATATAGTTTCAAATATCCATGACACTAACTATACTTGACACTTGGTATTTTGGTACCAACATAGACTCTAGGCCACTCATTCTTGAGACGGCCAAGTAAGATCAGGCCGGGCTAACTCATCTAAAAAATTTATTTGGATAGTTTGGATTTGGTTCAACACAAAAAGAGTCTGAAAAATGTTGGATCTTTTGTATTATTGTAAAAAGAAGTACAACGGGAATCTTAAACAAGAATTCCAAGTACAAAAAAAATCTAAAGATTAGGGTGATGGAGATTAAGTCTAGTTCGACTTCTTTACTCCGTTGATGATCTGATGCAGTTGTTGTTGATGCTTGGTTGTTGATGAACTCTTTGTAACAAAGGGAACATTATCACTGAAAGCTATCTCTTTCTCTCTGAAAGTTCTTAGTAAAGAAGATGTATTCTCTTCTTATGTCTGCTCTTTGTATGTGTGTCTATTGCACGAGGAAGAAACTATCCTATATTTATAGCTTTTCTTCACTAGAATAGCCATGTGTGTATGTGCAGAAAATACAGTCTTCTGCCTCAGATACGCATGTAACTGAGTAGGCGCATAAGCCTTAGGGGATAGTGGAGAGTAAATGTACTCGAGAATCACGTATAGCTCACCACGTATTTTGAGACGTGCTACAAGAAATACTGCTATGTCAATACACAATTTTTTGATGAAGGTCAACTATGCGGCAAATATTGTTAGACACATAGCAATTGGTTGCATACTGCAAATAACAACTTTTTCTTGAGTTACTATGGATCGATCAGCACTTGAACGCATAGCTCAGCTCAATTTCTTACTATAAAATAATGATCTCAAAATAGACGCATACAACAGCTTCCTTTACAGCTGGCCAAGTATAATGATGAGGAAGATGAAATTATTGATATATTCCTCGTAATCTGAACGCTGCATACTGCTCAAGAATCGTCTCTTCACACAAGAGACAAAAGTACATCATGCATCTGAATGGACCATGAGTCTATGTGGCCCACTTCTTGGATCATGTGTGTTTTTTCTCTTGCAGCTTCCGACTCAAGAACATTTTATGCTTTGCATGCATGAAGCCTATGATGTGCCTCTTTTTAATATTTTTATGCTTCCACAGGACCTTTTTCAATGATTTTAAAACTTGAATAAGTTTTGGAATACTTTGAACAAGAAGCATGGAAGAGAGAGAGGTTTCTATCTGTAACGCTCCAGTCCCAAAATACTTAAGACTAGGTACGTATCCATGCCAGCTGCATACATACGAAGTATACTCCAATATATGGAAACCTCGTACGAATACATAAGCTGTAAAATGCAATAAACCAAAAGTAAACTAATCTCATCCACAAATGAAGAATAAATGATATCATATAATCAACTGCAATAAGTCTTTGTACAATATGTTGGGCGGAGACAAAGTCCACTACCAACTATCCCAAATAAAAGGTACAAGAAGGAATGGATGAAATAATAAGACTAGCCAAGTGCAATCATCTTCGAAAGGATGGAGAAGATCACAGCCTCGACTAGAACACCTGCAGTATCACAGAAGCACACACCTGGAGAGATAACCAGGTCCTCAGAGGGACGTAACAAGATACAGGAAGAACATGCCATATGAACTGAATATAAATGCACCATAAAATAAAGATAAAGTAAAAGTGTCCAAACCATAACACGGCTCAATATCCCATCATCGGAACAGTAGGCTACCCCTATAACCAAACAAGGACAAGGGGTAACTTATTATTCCATGATGTGACATTTTTCCATGCCATGATTGGACCATAAAATTTGCTAAGGTCTCCTAACCTTTCTAGTAGGCAATTTAGAAGACATCTCGATGTATGGGCAGGTGAAGGCTGACTCCCCTAGGACAAGGTAACAACTTACAACACGCACACGTCACGTACCAATACATCAGCCGGCATAACTCGAGGCTAGCGGCCCACGTGCCCCATCAGTCCACATAGCTCGAGGCTAGTGACCCTCGCGACTCGACTACCATAGTACGCAGTTACTACAGCTTTTAGATTTGGGTAGCCCATACATTTAACTGTCTTCTCCCTCCCAAGGACCCTAACAAAAGGTAGTTCGCTAAGACTAGGTCCATATGCATACAAAAGACAAGAAAGAAAAATAACCGAAACAAAATAAAGAACAAAATAGCAAGTACTGGATCCAACTGAGAACAAATAATAAAATATACAGTAAATAAATACATAAAGGTGTATCTAATTATGAACAGTAAATAAGGCAAGGTATCTTGCCTGGGGGTGGTGCGAGAAGCAGCAATTCCAACAATCAGAATCGTCAACACGAAAGTCAAAATCCACAAGAAGCTCCGGATGCTGAAACAAACATCATGAACGAGTTTGGAATAAAAGATATGCCTAGGAAACGCCTGTCCAAAAGTTACTGTAGAAGCATGGAATTTCACAGCCAGAAAGCCCATGCGCCAGGCACTATATGCGCCAGAACTCAGACAGCAAAATCAAATAAGCCATTCGAAGAAGGACTTTTTATTTATATATAAAAGTCTATTACATGGCTAGAAAAGGTTGCACAAAGGAGAATTTCTACAAAAGAAAGATCCTAGATCTACAGCCAGCAGCCACCATGCGCCTCCAGATAGGCGCAGCGGCCACCATGCGCCTCCAGATAGGCGCAACGGCCACCTCCATGTGCCTTCCGATAGGCGCAGCAGTCACCATGCGCTGTCAGTTAGGCGCAGCAGATGCCATGCGCCTCCAGCCAGGCGCATCCCACCATCTCTTCAGTAGCTCAGTTATGTGCATCCAGCTCAGTTATGTGCATCCAGCTCAGTTATGTGCATCCCTTCAGCAGCTCAGTCATGTGCAACTCTTCCAACCAGGCTCACCTGGCCGAGCAGAGCCCAGTTATGTGCTGCTCTTCCAGCCAGGGTCACCTGATAAGTGCTTCGATTACACAAAGCATTTAACCCTCTGGCTGGAACCAAGGAAGAGAAGAGCACGGTAAAGTTGTGGCCAGGGGAGGCTTCGAAAGAGCCTCCAAAGACCAAGGAAGACCGTGATCGAAATCATGGCACAAGGAGCTTTCAACACAATCAAAGTGGGCGGCACCCACTTTGAAGGAAGAGAGAACCTAGCACCGCCATTCCGATCTACGGCTCTTCCAGAACAACGGAGACGAGGCCCGAACATCCTTATCTTTGGATGCAACAGGCACCTTCCGCCTGCCTCAGAAGCCCTCGACTCCGTCTTTTGGATGTAACAGTCACCTTCAAGTGCATCGAAGAGAACACGACGTCTCATCTTCACCCTCGGGAGCACTTCGTCAACAGAATACACCCGTATATCCAAGTTTATGTTGGAATTACGAGAGGGAACGAGGAGCAAACCTTCTCTCCATGCCACTATTTATAGGCCGGGCAAATCAAACCCATGCGCCAAGTGGATGACTCTCCGAATTCTATACAATGAATTTGCATTAATTGGATGAACCGGACGCCTCGAATTTAGCCAAACGGCTATTTATAGTACTCGAGGAACGAGACAGCCGCATCATTAAAGGATATGTCGGATGCGCCAGCCAAACAGCGCATCACACGGACGGGCCCTCCAGTATCAGGCACATCACACAGACGCGCCCTACAGTACCCGGCGCATCACAGAGGATGCGCCCCCCCTCACATCTCCATGCCGAGTGGAACACCAACCAATGTGCCCACTCAGCTGTCCATCGAACGTCACGAACATTAAATGCTGAACTAACACCAGAGTTGGCAGCACGCTTCCCAAAGTCTGAACAGTTGACAGCTTTTTCAGAGAACGAAGCGTCGGCAACGTCAGCATCATCATGACTCTATTCCGACGGCTACTGCCACGTGGCCATCCGCATGCGCCTCTACGGCCATGCGTCCAAATCGCCATGTGCCTCTACGGCCATGCATCCAAACCAGCATGCGCCTCAAAAGCCAAGCGCCTTAGACCCTTCACTGATCCCTAAAGACAGAAGAAGAGTCTCCAGTTGAAGCTTTGCATGCGCCTCAAAAGCCATGCGCCCCAGACTGATCTCTGATCCCAAAAGACAGAAGGAAAGTCGCCTGCATGCGCCTCAAAAGCCATGCGCTCTAAACAATTTGTAACCCCTAAAGGTTATGAGCCGCAACCTCCTCCTACGCCCAATCAATGCGCAGCTCACCAGATTACTTCCCCCCACCAAATCCGAGATCTTCGAGCCATGGGTCGATGACATGTGTCCTTTGACTCAACTCGTCCAAGATTTCAGCAACAGAAGGATCTTCTTCTCTGCTACGTGCCGGCTCACAACAGCAGTATGAAGAGTTCTTCCCCTCAATCAGGGTGCATCATCTACGCGCCTCCATCAGCAACCTCCACGTGGCGTCCCCACACCGGCGCATCCCACATACGCACATGAGCAGCCAGCGTGCAAATCTATAAATAGAAGGATCGTCTCCTACACACACACACAGAATCCACAACGAACATACAAAGAATCATCAGAAAGGCAGATACAGACACTCAATGTCTTCCTCCTCTCAGCAAGCTCCAGCACCCAGAGCAATCCACACCTTCAGAGAACCGATAACCGTCGTCAGCCCGTCAACGGAGTCAACGCATTACCACTCGCTCCATTGGCACTAAGGACCCAGCTTAAACAAAAGTGTACTCCTAGGACTACATCTAAGTCCTACATTGTAACACTGTTCTGTTTGTATTAAAGTTTTCAATCAAACAATTTTAATGGCAAACAAGCTGGCGACTCTGCTGGGGACTTCTTTCTCCTCTTCCGAGAAAGTCGTGTCACAGGCCGACGACGTGAAGGTGGGCTCCTCCCACAAGACGCTGGTCGTGCGCCTCAATCAACAGGCGTACGAGGAGTTCATTTCTGAAGGAAGTGCGAGTCCTTCGAAGCGGCTGCCAAAGCCGAAGAAGATCCGTACGGCCTGGGTACGCAAGGTCGACGCCTCGGGCACCACCACTGAAGGGGATACAGCAATCCAGCCTTCCCTTCCTACTGACGTTCTCAGCAACCAAGGTGCGCCTGCCGATGCGGCGCATCTCTTGGGGAAGCGTGCGGCCGACCACGTTCCCCAGCTATCTCCCTCTCAGACGAGGAAGATGCGTCGACGGAGTAGGGGCACAGCCAATGCCCCGCGCATCACCTCTAATGTGCCACAAAAAGCCTCTATCTTTGACAGACTCACTCGCTGTAATGGCGAGGAAAAGTTGGATGCTGAGTACTATGTGCCCCAGCGGGCTAATACGAAGAAATCCAAGGCGGCACGGGCCATGCGCCATAAAAGTGCTATGCCAGCAGCAAGCCAGAGGCACGCGCTTACAATCACGCGCGTTGCCGATGGCAAGCTGTACAAGGTTGACTCAGGTGCTTCTGTACCAATAACGAGTCGACCTTCAAAGTCCTCATCTCGCTTGGGCGCATCTACTGGGTGCACAACCAAGTCGAGTAAGGCAAACTCGGTGGTCTTGAACTCCCGTGCCTCCTCTGGTTGTGCATTTGAGGTTCGTTCAAGTCACTTCAAATGTTGTGGTTCCCCCACTACTGATCGTGATGCCTACTTGGTATTAGATCAGGGGACGCAGCACTCACCTGACTACCCCGGCGTTTGGCCTTGCCATACGTCTGAAGGGGGTGTGAAGGCACCACTCTCCTCCAATAACCTGCGCAACGTGATCACTCACAAGCGCCGGTCAGAAGAGTCGACCAACAAGCACGATGCACCTCTCACGGGGCATACTTGTACGGTGGTCACCATCAACTGCTGTTACAAAGCGGTAGCTCCACCAAGACAGTCGGTCTTTCAACGGCTGCAATCATCGACACCTCTCCGACGTCACCTTGGGACGAAGGTGTCAACAGAAGAGGAACCAAAGGTTGCTTCATGCAACGTGATCTCCAACTCCTCATCAGTCCGGAGGTCGACTGCCAATTCCTCGTCCTCATCCAAAAGCCAGCAGAGGAAAAACAAGGTAGCTGTCTCGACCTCTGGAGTGTTTGAAGGCACTCGGTCGAGGAAGAAGTTCTTGGAGGAAGCTGGGGGTAGCCAGACCCTTGTCGAGCCTCCTTCTGAAGACGAAGATGTCCAAAGCACAGCTGCGGCGGATCTTCATCATCAAGGCGAGGCTAGTCTCCCTGAAGCCCCTCAAAATGAGGATGTCCTCCAGGACACCACCGGAGGTAGTTCTGGAAATGAAGAGGTCCTTCAAGACGGAGCTGAGGGCAATCAGACCCTTGCAGATGCGCCTATTGAAGATGAACTCCAGAATGTGGCTGGGGGTGGCCAAACACCAGGGGAAGTAACTCCCCCGCATGAGAGTGAGGCCGAAAGCGAAGCCTCAACCCATCCATCCACTCCTGGCCGTATCAGAACAGTATACATAGCTGGGGATGATGTTGAGTCTGATGCGCCGTCACAGGACATAGTCCAGCGCATAGACTCATTAGAGGGAGGTCTCAAAACCCTCTCTGCCTCTATGCAAGCACTGACTCAAGCAGTGTTTGAGATGCGGTCGGCCTTGATCAGGACACCTTCAACTGGTCCTGACCCAGGAGCTAATGGGGAGTCGAGTGTGCCCCTCCTACGGGCGCCCTCGGATACAGAAGCACCTCGGACCTCGGAGCCCTCAAACGCTCCAATCCAGATGGTACCTCCTTCCCCGACTCCTAGCTCTACGGAGGATGTGGTCGAAATGATCAAAGACCTGCGGGAGCGCTTCGAGTCCAAGAACAGGCAAGAGGAACGCCAGAAGATGGGCATTCCCCAGCCTTATCCCCTCGAGTGGAACAAGGTGGTTTATCCCCCAAAGTATAAAGAACAAACACTCACCCCATACGACGGGAAGGACTCTCCGCGACGGTACCTGACGTACTTCCAGTCACAGACAGGGCATCTTCCAAAGGAGGACGCGCTCCTCACCAGTATCTTTGTCGGGGCCCTGAAAGGGGTGGCGTATGACTGGTACTGCAGTCTCTCTGATAATTCCATATCGTCCTTCGACGACCTGACGTGCCTCTTCCTCGACCGCTTCTATGACGGCGGGAAAGACATGATAATGGCGTCTCTCATAGAGATACGCCAGAAGGAAAAAGAAACAGTTCGGGTGTTCATCGAACGCTTCCGACAGGCCTGCTTCAGGCTACCTCCAGGCATGCCAGAACATGCGCTCCTCTCCGCTTACAGCATGAACATGTTGCCTGCAGTGAAGCTCTGGCTCAACTCTACTCCGCCTCCTGACTGGAGCTCCCTGATCATCGAAGCTGAAGCTGCAGAAAAGAAGGCAGCCAATGCACGTCTTCTGGGTGTCAGCTTCCCCGCCTTCGACGATAAGGGGAAAAAGTCCGCAGCTAACAGCTCCGGACGAGAAGCAAAGGGGAAACAGGCATTGACTGTTAATGCCTCGAAAGGCGCATCTGCGCCTACTTAGAAACCTCCACTGGCACCGAGACCCAAGGAGGTTTTTTCATTCAATGATGACGACACCCTGCAACTTTTCGAGATACTGAAGCAGGGTGACAAGATCAAACTACCGGACCCAAAATGGCCCGATGAAGTCGGGAAAGTGGACAACCCGAGGTACTGTCACTACCATCGGTTTGTCGGACATCCGACCAAGGACTGTTACGTCCTCAAGAATTACATCCAGCACATGATCAATGCAGATGTAATCTCTGTCGACTATGAAGAGAAGACGGTGTCAGCCAATGTGGTTTCGCTTCAGTTCGGCACCTTGCCGCCAACTACCACACAAGATGGCGTCGTCCCCATCCCTAAGGCGACAATGGAGGTGGTAAACTTACCACCTACCCGTGACAATATGAGTGGGCTCACCCCGCTCACCACATCTCGAGGAGAGGTACTCTGGGTTCACCCCGACCTCGTCTCCGAGGTGACTCAATCGAAGGTACGCCCAACCTCCAAATCAAAAGGCAGGAAGATCAAGTCTTGCCGCGCCGTCTCTTCTTCAGCAGAAGAGGCACTTCCAGTGCAAACACGTGCACAACAGAACTCCCAGTCCGGCGAAGCCGCCGCCGAGGTGGTGCCTCCTAGCACCATCCCTGATGAGGGTCCATCTAAGCCCTCAGCAACCAATAAGCAGAAGCAGGTGGAGGCCCGTTTTGACAGACCTCTACGAAAGAAGAATGCTTCGGGGCTGTCCAAGCCTCACAACTTTGACATTCTGGCACAACTAGCCAGTACACCTGCACGCCTGTCTTTGTTCGAGCTCCTGCGTCTTTCTAAAGACTCCCGAGAAGCTCTCTGCGAAGCTCAGAAGGACGCTGAATCCTTTCTCAGTCAGGTCAAGCAGCCTGAAGACCTCTCAACTACTTGTGCGCACTGTCATTGCGCGGTTGAAGTTATCCCAAACATAACTTTCACCCAACAAGACATGATGCTCAAGCATCACCGACATAACCGACCGCTGTATTACACAGGGTACATTGGCTCGGTCAAGGTGAGCCGGATTCAGATCGATCCTGGGTCTTCCCTAAGCATCATCCCGAAGGTGCTGCTATCTAAGCTGGGGATCCCGATGTACCGGCTGGCGCCCTCCAATACAACCATCAGTGGCTTCAATGCTAGCAAGAGCGAGCCACTGGGCAAGATCCGACTGAAGTGCCACATTGGCAGCCTCAAAACTGAGGTGACTTGTTATGTGGTAGATGCCGAAGTCAACTACAACATCCTGCTCGATCGACCATGGCTACACGAGTACATGGTGGTGCCCTCCACGCTCCACCAGTACATGAAGTATGTATCCACTAATGGCGTCATCCGGACGGAGTTTGCAGACATCGATCCTTTCAAAGGGATTGAAGCCTACTTCACCGATTCTGACTTGTTCAAACCCATTGACGAGGAGGAAGCCAACGACGCTGATGATGAGGCAGAGACGGCAACAGAGCCGGACATGGAGCCTGAGACGACTCCCGACGCCCCCTTGAAAATCCGACTGAAGGGGAAACCACCCCAGAAGGCGCCTCCAATGAGCATCAAGCTATCAGGGAAAGCGCCGGCTCGCGAAGCACCCCTGAAGATACACCTCAAGGGAAAGCCACCTCAAACATCGGCTCCCCTGGTGGCAAAATTACAAGGGAAGGCACCACTCACAGGAGGCGCAGCCGAGACGCCTCTCAAAGTGCGTCTCAAGGGCAAGCCGCCGCAGTCATCCAAGGTATCAGAGAAGGCTCATATAACCCTCTCAGACCCCGGAATCAAAGCTGTGGTGGACTCTCCTAGTCTGCCCCCAGTTCTTACAGATGAGGAGCTTGGTGAATATATCTCGGCTGACGCAGAGGCACCCTCCTTTGACAATGTAATCCCACGGGATAAGATCTCGTATTTTATTAATAATAGAGTGTCTTTTAATTATTCTTGTCTTCTATACTGGAATGCCATGTATACATTAGATAACGCTCTACGGTCGTTGCAAACACAAATAACGACCATCCATCATAATCGAGTAGTCCAGTCTCAAGGGGTCTTCATAGTCCCTCCACGGAGCCGAGACGAAGGCACCATCATCTCGGGCAAAGTCGAGCGTCATCAGGACCTCCCGTCAATCAAGCCCAAACCTGATGCCGGCAGAGTACAAGTCTATCGGTACACAGATACGGCAAAGCACATCATCCAAAAGATGGGCTACGACCTGAAAAGCAACAAAGGCTTAAACTACGGCAAGGGTCGGCATCTTCTTGTCCGGCTTTCGATGTCCAATGGAAAGCCACAGGACTACTATAATCGGACTCGACGGGGGTTAGGCTATGTCACGCCACCATCAACCCCAGAGAGTTCAGATGCAGAAGACGTAGAACATTCCCACTCGTCCGAAGCATCAACTTGGGATTCCGATACCATCATCAGATCAGTCTTCAGGAAAGTGCTGTCAGCTAACATGACGTCAGTACAACCTCAAAAAGATGAAGGCGAAGACCAAGCGCCGGAACCCTTCGAAGAAGAACCCTGGGCCCAACGCCTAGGAGAACAATGGGAATCTCGTTTTGAGTTACGCGAACCTCCCACCGAAGACGAAGTCGAGCAGATCGACCTCGGGGATGGGTCTTCTTCCAAACCCATCTTCATCAGTAAAAGCCTAGAAGGAGAAGATCGAAAATCTTTAATCCAACTGGCTAAAGAGTATATCGACGTCTTCGCCTGGAGCTATGAAGACATGCCGGGACTCGACCCACAGATCGTAATGCATAGGTTGAACATCTTACCTGATGCCAAACTAATCAAACAACAACAGCGACGCTTCCGTCCAGACATCATGAATGCCATCGATCAGGAGGTAGACAAACTCTTGACCAGCGGCTTCATCCGTGAGGAACAACACCCGGATTGGGTAGCCAACGTCGTTCCTGTCACCAAGAAGAACGGGAAGATACGAGTCTATATCGACTTCAGGGATCTCAACTCTGCTTGCCCGAAGAACAAATTCCCGCTTCCAATCACTGATGTGATGATCGACAACACATGTGGCTTTGAGCGCATGTCCTTCATGGACGGGTATTCAGGCTACAATCAAATCAAGATGTTCTCCGATGATGCAAAACACACGTCATTCAGGACTCCAAAGGGTGTTTTCTGCTACACAGTAATGCCCTTCGGCTTGAAGAACGCCGGTGCGACATACCAGCGAGCTACGAGCACCATCTTCCGTCAACATCTTCGCAAGACAGTCGAATGCTATGTTGACGACATCGCAGTCAAGAGCCGCCTCAAAGGAGATCACCTACAGGACCTAAAGACGGTCTTCGATCTCATGCGGGCACATCAACTCAAAATGAACCCCGCTAAATCCTTTCTGGGGGTTTCTAGCGGCAAATTCTTGGGCTTTGTCATCACAGCGAAAGGCATTCATGTTGATCCTGAGAAGACCAAAGCCATCCTCAACATGGACCCTCCGAAGAACCTTCGAGAACTTCGGGGCCTACAGGGACGTCTGGCATATATCTGGAGGTTCATAGCAAACCTCTCCGGTAGATGTCAACCCTTTACTCAGCTCATGAAGAAGGGAGTCTCTTACGTCTTGACAGAGGAGTGCCAAAAGGCTTTCGACGACATCAAGGCTTACTTAACAAGCCCACCAGTCCTGGTAGCGCCGTTCGCCGGCAAACTATTTCTCCTCTACGTCCGTGCCATGGATCATTCTTTTGGCGCTCTGCTGGCTCAAAACAGCGATACAGGCTTCGAGCAAGCAATCTACTACCTCAGTCGAACACTCATCGGGGCCGAACACCGGTACAATCCCGTCGAAAATGAGTGCTTGGCTTTGGTGTTTGCCATCCAGAAGACTCGTCATTATGTCTCGGGTCAGACAATTCATGTCATTTCCCAAGTCAATCCGCTTAGAGTCCTCATGACAAAGCCAGGATCATTGAACTCCCGACTGGCTACATGGGCAATCCTGCTAACACCGTACAACATGGTGTTTGTTCCGCAAAAGGCTGTCAAGGGTCAAGCTCTGGCTGACTTTTTAGCTGCACACCCCATCACAGAATCCTCAAAACTCTATGAAGATATCCCGGATAAGGTCCAAGAATCCAACGTCACCGAAGGAAGCTCCGTTTGGCGGATGTTCTTCGATGGCGCTTCGAGAACAGGCCCCAAAGGCCAAATCATCGCAGGAGTGGGGGTAGTCTTAGTCTCCCCCGATCAGCTGGTCATCCAGCGTACGTACTCTCTTTCGAAGCCGTGCTCCAACAACGTTGTCGAGTACAACGCACTCGTCATGGGACTCCAGCTCGCACAACAGCTGGGGGTCGACCATCTGGAAGCCTACGGCGACTCAAAACTCGTCGTAAACCAGGTTCGGGGACAATACGAGGTTCGCCATAAAGATTTAATCCCTTATCATGAAGTCGCGTTGAACATCATTTCAACCTTCACCGGGTTCTTCATCGAACATGTCCCCCGTTTACAAAACTTGGAGGCCGATGCTCTGGCTGGCCTCGCAGCCTCATTGGCAGCGCCCCTTGGGACTCAACACTATGTCACGGTGACTGGCCGAGACCTGATTTGTCCCAGAAACAACCTGTGCTTGCAAGTGGCCCACGCCATGCCGACGAACACTGGGGTTAATGTCCGAGACTGGAGGTTCCCGTTCATCGACTTCGCTGTCTACGGAATCCTTCCAGAGGACCCGAAGGAAGCCGTCTCAGTCAGGAGACGCTCTCTTCGATTCTACTACGATACAGCTACCAAAATGCTTTACCGACGCTCCTTCGATAGGCTCCTCCTTCGATGCCTGTCCAACGAAGAAGCAGCCGAAGCTCTTCAAGAAGCTCATGACGGAACTTGTGGAGCTCATCAACCCGGTCCTAAGTTGTAAGATCGACTGCGACGTATGGGCTACTACTGGCCAACCATGGCTGCCGACGCTGTCGAATATGCTAAGAAGTTCCACGCGTGCCAACTTCATGCAGACTTCATACATACACCATCGGAGCCGCTACATCCTACAGTCGCCTCCTGGCCCTTCGAAGCCTGGGGCATGGACATTGTAGGGCCAATCACCCCTCCTTCATCGAGAGGACACCGTTTCATCCTGGCCATCACCGACTACTTCTCCAAATGGGCGGAAGCAGTTCCACTAGCAGAAGTAAAAAGCTCCAGGGTGGTCAGCTTTATCAAACACCATGTCATTTACCGTTTCGGAGTACCCCGGCGGATCATCCATGACAGTGGTCCACAGTTTATCAGCCACATTTTCAGCAGGTTCTGTGACAAGAATCACATTCAGAACGTGGCCTCAACCGCCTATAATCCGGCAGCAAACGGATTGGCTGAGGCATTCAACAAAACTATCGCTAGGCTGCTCAAAAAGGTCGTATCATCCAACAAACGTGACTGGGACAAAAAGCTTGGCGAATGCCTTTGGGCCTACCGTACAACGGTACGGACCCCAACAGGCAACACTCCATTCTCCCTGGTCTACAGGAGCGAAGCAGTACTGCCTCTCGAGATACAGATACCTTCGCTCCACGTAGCAATCACAAACAAACTCACAGAAGAGGACAATCAACATCGTCGTCTGCGGGAACTAGAGGCACTTGACGAAAAGCGTCTCCTAGCTCAACAACGCATCGAGCTCTACCAAGCCCGTATATCACAGGCTTTCAACAAGAAGGTCAAACAGAGGACTTTCCAAGTTGGCGACCTGGTTTTAGCAGTCAGAAGACCAATGGTGTTGACCCACAAGACACCAGGAAAGTTTGAGCCCAAGTGGAAAGGACCTTTCATCATAGAGACGGTATACTCAAACGGTGCTTACCGCCTCGCCAAACCCAATGGGGACTTGTTCATGATGCCGATCAACGGCAAGTTCCTAAAAAAGTACTATTCTTGACATCCTCCAGACATGTACTTCCCCAAACAACCTCTTTCCACAAACTCATACGCTTCCGGAACCCAGCTGTTCCGTGGCATCTTCCAGTAGAAAGATAATCACGTCCATATTACCTCTGAGTTGTCTCTCTACACCCTACAAAGCAGAATCTTACACTTTGTAAGCCTACGCTACCCTTCATGTTTACCACGTCCACATTACCTCTGAGTAAACATCTTGTACAAACAACCCCTGCGTTATTGTACATTGATCGCAGAACTTCCACGTCCATATAACCTCTGAGTTGTTCAGCGTATCCCCCAAGATCATTCCTACCACGTCCATAATACCTCTGAGTAGGGAAATTCTATCATTTCGAACCCAATGATTGCCATGTCCACATTACCTCTGAGCAAACATAATGGTTCCTACAAACTTATTATCTGTACCTGAAAACCAAGGTGCGCAAAAGATAATAGGTCCACACAAATCATCAAGTTCATGACAACAAAAGATGAACACATCACAAAAAAGGTTGTAGACTTTTTATTCTTCTGAAAAAAGGAGTACAAGAAGCTACATCATCCCCCAGTAAGGGTTGCAAAAGAACACAAAAGAAAAAGGGAAAAGCTATGGTCCCTGAATCTCCCCAGGATGGGCTGAGAGCTCCCTGACTCGAAGCTTTAAGTCGATTGCGTGGGCCTTCACCGTCGCCAGGACTCGTCGCTCTGCTTCTTGGCGCATCAATTCAACGGCCCCAGCGGAAGTATCACTTGCATGCTTCTCATCAAGCTGTTGTCGTTGCTGCACCAAGGCAAGAGTCCGCTGAGTAAAAGTCGCTTCATCCTTCTTGAATGCTGCATGTTCAGCCCGGACACGCTCGACCTCTAACTGGAGTCGGGCCCGTTGGTCTTCAAGGCGGTGCATCTGGGTGTCGATATCCGCAATATTAGCTTCCAATGCAGCTCGAGTTTCCACCGTCGTCTTCATGGACTGAGACAACTGCTCTACCGCAGCCTCAGTCTCAGCCACCTCGCGCTCCCAAACGCCCACGGTGGCCTGGTATGAAGACTCGATCTCGGCAATCAGCTTCCCCTTCTCCGCATCTATCAGGACAGAGAGGTCGTTTCGCTGGATGCGTTGAAGTTTCGCGAGCCGCTCATCCAGCTCAATCACTGAAGCCTCTAGAATTTCGGCCATATGGTCGTGGCCTTGGTGAATACGAATCAGCTCGATGCAGGGCATTGCCAAAGCTTTTGTCGTCGCAAAACTCCTGTTCGCATCCATCACAGCAGATACACCCTTCTGCAGCATTTTGTATACCCCCTCGACGAGGAATTTTATATACTCGTCTGCATCCGCCAGGACCTGCGGCATCATCGCGGGAGTTGGAGGAGCTACTACAGTTTGCGGACCGAAAGAAGATCCGCCAACCTCAATCAGCGAGGCTTGAACCTCGACATCAATGGGCTCTTCATCAACAGGGGCTGGACTGCTAGCCCAAGGAGCCGAAGCAACAGAAGGGGCCGGCACAGGTGTCGAGATGGTCCCCCAAGTAGAAGGAGCGACACAGGGTTCTACACCCTTACCCTTCTCAAGCCCGGAGGAACCACCGATGTCAACGGCCACCTCTTCTACCCCCAACGTCCTATCAACAGTTGATACCTCCCTTGGCAGAAAAGGAAGATCATCACTTGTCTCTTGACCCGTCTCAGACTCTGGTGGACGATATGATCGGGCTGCCATCAACATATTCGCTGTCGCCTCCAGCTGGGTTCCAATGATGAAACTAGTCTCCCTGTCATAACCAGGAGACATAGTAGTCATAGTGCAATACAGCTTGGCGGCCGGATATAGGATCAGCGGTCGAGGATTGCGAACTGGCGTGGTGAACTTAACGCTAGTGCATCCAGCGTTATAATATTGCCAGCCCCGGGCTCCATCCAGCAAACTCCCGATGAAGCCTAAACTGCTACTGGGATTCCGCAACATTAACTGGGTATAGCCAAACTGACGAGCAAATCGGCTTGGCAGATAAGGCTCCAGATAACACCTATTTTGGTTGCGATAGACCAGGTGAGAAGGCCGGATACTCTGCAACCAACGAAAACTCCATTTCGGCAAAGTGACCGCATCTTCGCCAGAGTCAACTAAATCTTCGTCGGCCTCAAAATCTTTGAAGATCGGGCCAACCTTGACAATCTCCCACCCCTGAACGTAGGACAAGACTCTCCTGCAAACGGGGACGCCAGTGTAAGACCACTTCCTCTTATAGAAGCGGCGAATGAAGGCATCCCCTTCGACATGGTCCTCCTCCGGACCGGGAGTCATCACGTTCGGATGATGCAGAATCAGCTACCCCATAAGATAATGGAAAGGCAGCTCGGCCCGAGAAAAGTTATCATTGTTACCTCTCTCATGGACTACATCATCGGCAAAAGACCTCAAACCGCGTAACAGGTTGCACACCATCACGGGGAGGAGAGCTAAAGGTCGTCCGCAGGCCAACTTCACTGCAGGCAAAATGAGATTCCGATGTACCCTCTCGACGGCACCGGATCCACCTGCAAATACGCAATCCCGGAGCCATATCATCAAGTAGGCCGTTAACACTGCCTTAGATGACATCCGGTGCCCGCAGTGCCAGAAACAGCTGTACGTCGCCTTGCCACCCTCATTAGAATGTGGGGTCCTTTCGTCCAGCCGGCTTATTTCAGAACTCACTTCCGCGGGCTTCAATCCCTGCGGAGTCGCAAACCGAATCCTCGAAGGATCTGCCAAATCCTGCCTGAAGACGTAGTCCCTCCAAGCAGTCACATGAGGCTGGGTCTTGCCCTTGTCCCTCCGGTGCATCAAATAATGATGGCTCGTCACCTCTTTGAAAACAGCCATCATCTCCGGATCCTTATCTTCCAGAACTTGGATCTCTTCATTTGATGGAAAATATTTCTCGTACGGTTCCGAGCCCCAAGGAAGCTTGGACACTTCGTACATTTCATGGAGGGCCAATCCCAACTCCCCCACCGGAGTAAAGAAGCTGCCAGTCTGGGCATTGAAAAGCTCCAAGAGCGCAAGGAACATAGGCTTATTGAGGTCCACGCCTGCCTGCGTGGCCCGAATGGCGGCTGTCAGCCCGATCTCTTTAAGCTTAACCTTGAACCTTGAAAGCACCCAAGTGGTCAACTCGTCCTACTTCGGGATGTAGTGACACCAGCCTTCGACTCTAAAGCTATCTGTCGGATACATCACCTTTGATGTCAGCATTCGATTTGCAAAGATCGGGGTACTGAAGGGAAACGTGTCATTTGGGACCTCACTGTAGATGCTCCCAGGACGCAAGGCTCGGTAACTGAAAGAAGAACCGGCTCGTGAAGCAGTCAAAGTATCTCGCTGGTTCGAGGAGGCGTCAATTGAGAGGGTACCTCCCAAGGCCCCTCCTTGAGAGGGAGTAAGTTCCCAACCCATCCTTCTCTTCGAAACTAGACGATAAAAAGCCGTCAGCGGCAACTGGCGGTCAACCTGCCGTATGTACAAAACCATGCCTTTGGCAGAAAAGAACCAGTCTTCTCTGATCCTCAGTATCTTCGCTTCGGAAGAGACTAGTCGGTCGCCAAACAGAAAGGCAGGTTTTAAGAAAGTTACACCTTCGGATTCAGCAGACTTCAGTTTACCACTCTCCACCATACTCTGGAGGAAAAGAGGCAACTGGGTCTAGATTTGTAGCATTCTCTCACGAGGTTGGTCCTGTAAGATAGCATCCTTCGCAGGATTGATCACCGCCTCGTCAAAATCAACTCCCATCTGACAAAGAGAAGCGTCCAGAAGGACCTCATTCAACAAAGGGATCGTCATCGACACTGATACAACAAAGGTGGAAGTCAGGCAAAAATGTCAAATAGCTTCGGCGTATCATCAGGGCGTAAGCCCATGCGCGCCAGCATCAGAGCTTCGGCGCATCATCAAGGCGTAAGCCCATGCGCGTCAGCTTGCTTCGGCGCATCATCAAGGCGTAAGCCCATGCGCGTCAGCGGAGGCTTCGGCGCATCATCAGGGTACGAAGCCCATGCGCGTCAGCCATTAAACCTCGGTGCATGATAAAGGTGTAAACCTATGCACGTCGGCAGGGTAGAACCTCGGCGTATCATCAGGACAGAAGTCCATACGCGTCAGCAAATTTGAGTTAGGGCACAGTCTGGCCCAAAAGCTTATGTGAAAGAGATGAAACCCACCTGTCACCTCGGGACGAACGTCGGCCGGAGTCGCAGGGGTGATAGGTGCATCCTCGTCGACGAACTCCTTCGCTTTCTCCTTCCCCTTGCCGGCACCACCGCGAGGAGTCTTGGGAGCCATTCTCTCAAAGAAGAAAAGGTTAGGGTTTGAAGAAGCAAAGGCACAGAGAAGACGAACTCTCTCTCTCTTCAACCCTCACCTATTTATAGGGCATGGTCGCACGCGTGAACCGATGACGTGTAATCTCAGCCGTCGCTTCGGATTCCGTGAGGAGATAACAGCAAATACAACCAAAAGATCATCATTAATCTTTTTGGGTTACCAAGGCGTCATCATCATCAACTGGAAGGAGCATGCGCCCGAACAAGCATGCGCCCAACAATCATGTGCCCTGACCTCCACTCTTCTTATTCAAAGTATTCCAAAACTTATTTAAAAGTTTTGAAAACTTTGAAGGGGGTCTTGTAGAAGCATGGAATTTTACAGCCAGAAAGCCCATGCGCCAGGCACTATATGCGCCAGAACTCAGACAGAAAAATCAAATAAGCCATTCGAAGAAGGACTTTTTATTTATATATAAAAGTCTATTACATGGCTAGAAAAGGTTGCACAAAGGAGAATTTCTACAAAAGAAAGATCCTAGATCTACAGCCAGCGGCCACCATGCGCCTCCAGATAGGCGCAGCGGCCACCATGCGCCTCCAGATAGGCGCAGCGGCCACCTCCATGCGCCTTCCGATAGGCGCAGCAGTCACCATGCGCTGTCAGTTAGGCACAGCAGATGCCATGCGCCTCCAGCCAGGCACATCCCACCATCTCTTCAGCAGCTCAGTTATGTGTATCCAGCTCAGTTATGTGCATCCAGCTCAGGTATGTGCATCCCTTCAGCAGCTCAGTCATGTGCAACTCTTCCAACCAGGCTCACCTGGCCGAGCAGAGCCCAGTTATGTGCTGCTCTTCCAGCCAGGGTTACCTGATAAGTGCTTCGATTACACAAAGCATTTAACCCTCTGGCTGGAACCAAGGAAGAGAAGAGCACGGTAAAGCTGTGGCCAGGGGACGCTTCGAAAGAGCCTCCAAATACCAAGGAAGACCGTGATCGAAATCATGGCACAAGGAGCTTTCAACACAATCAAAGTGGGCGGCACCCACTTTGAAGGAAGAGAGAACCTAGCACCGCCATTCCGATCTACGGCTCTTCCGGAACAACGGAGACGAGGCCCGAACATCCTTATCTTTGGATGCAACAGGCACCTTCCGCATGCCTAAGAAGCCCTCGACTCCGTCTTTTGGATGTAACAGTCACCTTCAAGTGCATCGAAGACAACACGACGTCTTATCTTCACCCTCGGGAGCACTTCGTCAACAGAATACACCCGCATATCCAAGTTCATATTGGAATTACGAGAGGGAACAAGGAGCAAATCTTCTCTCCATGCTACTATTTATAGGCCGGGCAAATCAAACCCATGCGCCAAGTGGATGACTCTCCGAATTCTGTGCAATGAATTTGCATTAAATGGATGAACCGGACGCCTCGAATTCAGCCAAACGGCTATTTATAGCACTCGAGGAGCGAGACAGCCGCGTCATTAAAGGATATGTCAGATGCGCCAGCCAAACAGCGCATCACACGGATGTGCCCTCCAGCATCAGGCGCATCACACAGACGCGCCCTACAGTACCCGACGTATCACAGAGGATGCGCCCCCCTCACATCTCCATGCCGAGTGGAACACCAACCAATGTGCCCACTCAGCTGTCCATCGAACGTCACGAATATTAAATGCTGAACTGACACCAGAGTTGGCAGCATGCTTCCCAAAGTCTGAACAGTTGACAGCTTTTTTAGAGAACGAAGCGTCGGCAACGTCAGCATCATCATAACTCTATTCCGACGGCTACTGCCACGTGGCCATCCGTATACGCCTCTACGGACATGCGTCTAAATCGCCATGCGCCTCTACGGCCATGCGTCCAAACCAGCATGCGCCTCAAAAGCCATGCGCCTCAGACCCTTCACTGATCCCTAAAGACAAAAGAAGAGTCTCCAGTTGAAGCTTTGCATGCACCTCAAAAGCCATGCGCCCCAGACTGATCTCTGATCCTGAAAGACAGAAGGAAAGTTGCCTGCATGCGCCTCAAAAGCCATACGCTCTAAACAGTTTGTAACCCCTAAAGGTTATGAGCCGCAACCTCCTCCTGCGCCCAATCAAGGCGCAGCTCACCAGATTACTTCCCCCCACCAAATCCGAGATCTTCGAGCCATGGGTCGATGACACGTGTCCTTTGACTCAACTCGTCCAAGATTTCAGCAACAGAAAGATCTTCTCCTCTGCTACGTGCCGGCTCACAACAGCAGTATGAAGAGTTCTCCCCCTCAATCAGGGCACATCATCTACGCGCCTCCATCAGCAACCTCCACGTGGCGTCCCCACACCGGCGCATATGCGTGCATGAGCAGCCAGCCTGCAAATCAATAAATAGAAGGATCGTCTCCTACACACACACACAGAATCTACAATGAACATACAAGGAATCATCAGAGAGGCAGATACAGACACTCAACGTCTTCCTCCTCTCAGCAAGCTCCAGCACCCAGAGCAATCCACACCTTCAGAGAACCGATAACCGTCGTCAGCCCATCAACGGAGTCAACGTATTACCACTCGCTCCATTGGCACTAAGGACCCAGCTTAAACAAAAGTGTACTCCTAGGACTACATCTAAGTCCTACATTGTAACACTGTTCTGTTTGTATTAAAGTTTTCAATCAAACAATTTTAATGGCAAACAGTTACATTCTGGACCAGGGGCAAAATCGTAATTTTGGGTCAAAACGATGTCCGTCGTTGGACCTGCCTTGCACCGAAATACGTGCTAATATCTACGGTCTCTAAAGCCGTCAAACTACATGTCTACAAATTTGTTTTGATGAGACGAACCCAACGGTATGTCCAATTTTCGATTCCGGTGGGCCGTGCACAAAATCGCCCGTTGAGTGGGATTGTGGGCCCGCCAAAATAGCGTTCCGATCAACGGTCTCAGAATCGGACAAAACTTGGCTCACAGGACCAGAAAACTATTTTGAGTCCAATGGCGCAAGTTTTATCACGATATGATGAGTGTGCACAAAGTTGTGACTTAATTTGCATAGGGTCGATACGGGGTATCTCGACGGATACGCACTGATTTCGTCGCGCACATGCAACGAAATCGGGTTCCGTCAGTTCCCACACGTCGACAACATCCATACGCGCCTTTCGATGCGTATAGTGCGTGACCACGCCGCCCGATTTGTCGGGGCGCACGCCGTATCGGGTGTTTTTTCCACTCTTTTGAAAACAGAATTTACAATTTTTCGTGAAACTTGAACAACGTGTAACTTTCTACATACTAGATGAAAAGTGAATCCAAAAGGTGCGTTACAATCTCGGTTAGATTGTCTTTGATTTCCTTCAATTTGTTTTTACGAAAGTTTAATGGACAGCGAGAAAAGTGGCCAACAAATTGATGTTTTAAAACAGTTTTTAATATACCAGAAAAATAGTTTTTCTCCAACTTCGTCTCGATTTTTCGAGCAAGTTGGATGGCCATGTCGAAATCCAACTGGGGGATCTCGAAGAGGGTCATGTGGGCTTTCTACACGAATTTACGGATCGAAAATCGGAGTAGAATTGACAGAGAAATTGATCGGGGAAGTGGGATACCTTAAAGTGGGAATCTGTTGTTGTTGTTGTCATCGTGACGACCGGGAGGCGGAGATGTTGTCGCTCCGACGAGGCTGGCACGCACGCCGAGGAGAGGTACGGGGACAGAGGTGAGAGGAGGAAGAAAGGAAAGAGTGGAGGAGGAGAAATAATTAAGGATTAGGGTTTTCAATATATATATAAATATATATATACATATATATGGAGAGAGGGGGTTCGGCCATAGTATATGGTTGCTGCTAATGCTTGCTACGAAAAGGGGGGGCGCACAAGCTTCTGCTGGCGGCTGCTTGTGGGAACAAGCAAAAAGTGGGCGGCCACTTTAAGGTTTGTTATTATTATTATTATTTTCTTTTTCTTTTTCTTTTTCTTTTTCTTTTTCTTTTTCTTTTTTTTTCTTTTCTTTCCAATCAATCTTTTAAATATATATATATATCTATATCTATATATGCATATGTATATATCCATACATATACACCATAAATATATATAAAAATTCAAATAAAAATTTAAATGTTATCTAATCTAAATATTTAATATATTTAAACATATCTATATATATATATATATATATATATATATATATATAAATTCAATCAACTCAAGATAATAATAACATCTCAATAACATATTTATTAAATGTTCACAAAATAACTTTAATATTAATAAAATAATAAAAATTTCTCCAATGGGTGGACTGTACCACACACCCTTATCCGGGTCCAAAAAAATATAAAATTTTGTAATATATTATTTTATTAATAAAATATAGATTTTTGTACCCAAAGTCAATAATATTCAACAAGTTCTAAAAATAATTTAAAAATATTTGTATATACACAAAATATTCCTATATTGCCACCTTAGTCACCCCACATGCTCACAAGGGCTTAAATTTGGTTTGGGCCCTGTTCGGGCTGAATTGGCCAAACCGGGTCATCAAAAAAAAACCATAAATTGTATAAATTCATTTCTAAGTCTAATAAAATAATAGAAAAAATAGGAGTTTTACATCCTATCCAACTTACAAGAATTTTGTCCTCGAAATTTAGGATTAATAGGGTAGATAGGGTTGAGGGATAGAAAGAGTTCGTCAATACCAAAATGCAATTAAATTTTGGAGGGGCGATAAAACGGCGTTCAACACCACCATGCAATAGAAAATTGTGGAGTCGATACATACAAAAATATATCATGGTTACGGACTTGGATAAGGATTGCTAGTGAAGGTAACAAAATTTTGAATACCCAAATTTAGAGAACAGTAAGGAATTGAGTAGACCAAAGATAATAAATTAGACATTTAGGAAATGTGATCCCTTAAGGGAGAACTGGATACTAATCGTCTTAGTCGAGGGTTTGATTAATTGAACGATTAGAATCATTCTCGTGTGCTCAAGAATAAATGGGAGGGCACGATAACAATTCTAGGGTTGAGGAATGAGGAGTAGTTAAAGGCGAGGATATAGCCACATGAGTCGATCGGTGGCTATCTATACTTGTGTATAAATAACTGATAGGGAAACCAGAGATGATACCTTGAGTCTATCTTAGCAAGTACAGTGCCTTGTCTTTCCAAAATAAGTAAAAGACAAGAACAGCAAAGGTTTCAAAGGCGGTGTTATATATTGAGTACAAATTGTGGGGTACATAGGCGTTGAAAGTAATTTCAAAAGAGAACTGCCAAGGCTGTCGCGGATGAGACTCTAAGGCAAGTTTACTATGTCTCCATCCACGTAGAATAATATGTGATAAGCGAACCAAAGTGCAATAGGTTGATCAGACCATCATGCACCGGTTCTGATTAGACAATATGTTAGTGGGTGCACCCAATAAAATATGTCATGATCAAGCTTGGTAAAGAAATAAGCTTGCAAAACTGAAGCTACATTAGCAATATGATATAGTCAAAATATGAGCAAATGAGGTACTGATGAAGAAAATTTTAAATAGTCCAAGATCTTTTAAAATCAAGTCTTGTCCGAAGTGTGGGCCTTTACAGTTGTCCTAGTGTTTGCTTGCTTATGGCTTGGTTGGCTAAATGGGTTAGAATCCTTCAGATTCCATAGTCTAAGTAAACTTATCAATATGGGTCACAAGGACAAAGGCTTTGTTGGTTGTGAGGTATTCTACCCAACTTACAAGAGTGAAGCTAGTAGTGTGATGGGACAATAGGTCAAGCAATCAAGATAAAGCACAAATTTAAGCATTTAAGGAATTAAGTAGAACAAAATCACATATCGGGTCGAAAGAATTGAGTCGAGATTGAATCCCTATCCGTGGTCAAAAATATATATCGGTATCATGGTAAAGGTTATAGTTTAGTCATTTTGACAATAAGGTCATATCAAGAAATAGAGTACAAGGAGATGGGTTTTGGTGGGACATGATATATCTATATGAAGGTGGGCTTGTCTAGGTCTTACATATAAAATTTGTTGGAAGAAAAAGTCTAGTGTTGTGCTCCAAATATCCAATTCATGGTAAGGGACGCCAGAAGATCAAAAATAGAAAGTGGGAGTTCACGAGATGATAATTAATGCCCAAAAATAAAGAAGATCAAGTTAAAGCATGAAATAAAATTAATTAAAGAATCCAGTAAAAATAATTTAGGAACACAATTCTGGAGAGAAGATAGCCTTCTAGATGAATACAGTTAAGGAATCATTAACTCATTATTCAAATTGCCATTGGGTTAGAAGGTCGCAATTAAAAGATCTAGAATTGAAGGAAGGTCGAGTAAGTCAAGGTGGAAATACAGTCACATAGCTGGGTAGATGACTAACAACACTTGTGTATATACTACTATCATGGTCATGGGTGACATGGCAATTAGTGTGGAATACTCAGTAGGGTTATCTTAGGGCCTACCATTAAAATTTAACTCAAGTTTCCTCCAAAAGTTTTAAAATTAAACTTTCAAAAATAAACCACCAAAATTTGTATTCACTCCAAGCCGTTCAAATTCATTATAAAAAATTTAAATCACTCTCATAAATCTCAAAGCAAAATTTTATCACGTTACTACTAACATTTTCCAAAATTAACGTTTAAATTCAACTATTTAACTCAAGAGTTCATAATTTACGAATCCATAAAAATTTCAAAATCAATCAAAAATTTAACACTCTAAAATTTTCAAATAACTCATAATAAAACTCTTAGCATATTAAAAGCAATCTCAAAAATTAAGCTCAATGCTCTTATCAATTATAACTTCTACTCATACTAAGTCATACCGACATAATCAAAAAATTTAAATGGTAACTTCCTTTAATCAATCAAAATAACTTTCCATCACATCCTTCGAAATTCTCCCAAAAATTTTAATATTAGCAATCCTTCAATCATAGGACACCATTTAAAATAAAAATTCTCAAAAATTGTTTCCAAAATTTACCATCATTACTTCCACTTAAAATTCAAAATTTACTAAACACGAAAATCGCAAGTTGTACAACTCAAATTTAAATAATTCTTATGGCCATTTTTAAAAGCTAAGATCATTTGCAAACCAAATTTATAACCGTTCAAAGGTGTATAACCATAATCCAATAAATCATAAACATCAAAACTCGAAAATTAAATAAATTTTATATTTGTTCAAAGATGTATATCTATCACCAAAAAATTATAAATATCACAACTTGAAAAGCAAATCAATTTTATATTTGTTCAAAGATGTATAGTTATAACCCCATAATCACAAATATCAAATCTCAAAAGCCAATCAATTTCTTATATCAAGGGTATAAAGATTCTAGCATTTTTTTCCTGCAGTATCAATCCTATGGTGTTTACTATATTAGAAATCTCAAGATTAAAACCTTCCTTGGTAGTATCCTACTTTACAAATTACTAATCATTAAATCACACTTTTAAAAAAAAAAGCTTTTAACTCAATTAGTCTTAAATGTATTCCAATTGTCGATATAACCATTCTAGCCATGTGTGTGACCTATGAGCATATACTAATGTAGTCATCTTCCTAGTTGAAACTAAGCACGAAAATAAGAATCAACGGTAGAAAGGAATCAAGCAAGATGCAATTCAAGGAAGTCGAACGAGAGTTCAGAATTTGAAGCTAAGGGAAGAGGTCAAGCTGTATGGATGAGATTCCAAGATTCTAATCCTATGTTGCAGGCTCACATCGGTACAATTACGTAACCGAAGTGACAAACTAGACCTGCATGGGCCACCACAAAAATATGTAACGCCCAGTCCCAAAATACTTAAGATTAGGTACGTATCCATGCCAGCTGCATACATACGAAGTATACTCCAATATATGGAAACCTCGTATGAATACATAAGCTGTAAAATACAGTAAACCAAAAGTAAACTAATCTCTCCACAAATGAAGAATAAAAGATATCATATAATCAACTACAATAAGTCTTTGTACAATATGTTGGGTGGAGACAAAGTCCACTACCAACTATCCCAAATAAAAGGTACAAGAAGGAATAGATAAAGTAACAAGACTAGCCAAGTGCAATCATCTTCGAAAGGATAGAGAAGATCACAGCCTCGACTAGAATACCTGCAGTATCACAGAAGCACACACCTGGAGAGATAACCATGTCCTCAAAGGGACGTAACAAGATACAGGAAGAACATGCCATATGAACTGAATATAAATGCACCATAAAATAAAGATAAAGTAAAAGTGTCCAAACCATAACACGGCTCAATATCCCATCATCGGAACAGTAGGCTGCCCCTACAACCAAACAAGGACAAGGGGTAACTTATTATTCCACGATGTGACATTTTTCCATGCCATGACTGGACCATAAAATTTGCTAAGGTCTCCTAACCTTTCTAGTAGGCAATTTAGAAGACATCTCGATGTATGGGCAGGTGAAGGCTGACTCCCCCAGGACAAGGTAACAACTCACAACACGCATACGTCACGTACCAATACTATCAGTCGGCATAACTCGAGGCTAGCGACCCACGTGACCCATCAGTCCACATAGCTCGAGGCTAGTGACCCTCGCGACTCGACTACCATAGTACGCAGTTACTACAGCTTTTGGATTTGGGTAGCCCATACATTTAACTGTCTTCTCCCTCCCAAGGACCCTAACAAAAGGTAGTTCGCTAAGACTAGGTCCATATGCATACAAAAGACAAGAAAGAAAAATAACCGAAAAAAATAAAGTGAACAAAATAGCAAGTACTGGATCCAACTGAGAACAAATAATAAAATATACAGTAAATAAATACATAAAGGTGCATCTAATTATGAACAGTAAATAAGACAAGGTATCTTGCCTGGGGGTGGTGCGAGAAGCAGCAATTCCAACAATCAGAATCGTCAACACGAAAGTCAAAATCCACAAGAAGCTTCGTATGCTGAAACAAATATCACGAATGAGTTTGGAATAAAAGATATGCCTAAGAAACGCCTGTCCAAAAGTTAAATTCTGGAACAGGGGCAAAATCATAATTTTGGGTCAAAACGATATCCGCCATTGGACCCGCCTTGCACCGAAATACGTGCTAATATCTACGGTCTCTAAAGTCATCAAACTAAATGTCTACGGATTTGTTTTGATGAGACAAACCCAACGGTATGTCCAATTTTGGATTTCGGTGGGCCGTGCACAAAATCGCCCGTTGAGTGGGATTGTGGGCCCGCCAAAATAGCGTCCCGATCAACGGTCTCAGAATCGGACCAAACTTGGCTCACAGGACCAAAAAATATTTTGAGTCCAATGGCACAAGTTTCATCGCGATATGATGAGTGTGCACAAAGTTGTGACTTAATTTGCAAAGGGTCGATACGGGGTATCTCGACGGATACGCACTGATTTCGTCGCGCACATGCAACGAAATCGGGTTCCGTCAGTTCCCACACATCGACAACATCCATACGCGCCTTTCGATGCATACAGTGCGTGACCACGTCGCCTGGTTTGTCGGGGCGCACGCCGTATCGGGTGTTTTTCTACTTTTTGAAAATAGAATTTACAATTTTTTGTAAAACTTTAACAACATGTAACTTTCTACATACTATATAAAAAGTGAATCCAGAAGGTGTGTTACAATCTCGATTAGATTGTCTTTGATTTCCTTTAATTTGTTTTTACGAAAGTTTAATGGACAGCGAGAAAAGTGGCCGACAAATTGATGTTTTAAAACAGTTTTTAATATACCAGAAAATGGTTTTTTTTCCAACTTCGTCTTGATTTTTCGAGCAAGTTGGATGGCCATGTCGAAATCCAACTGGGGGATCTCGAAGAGGGTCATGTGGACTTTTTACACGAATTTACGGATTGAAAATCGGTGTAGAATTGACAGAGAAATTGATCAGGGAAGTGGGATACCTTAAAGTGGGAATCTGTTGTTGTTGTTGTTGTCATCGTGACGACCGGAAGGCGGAGATGCTGTCGCTCCGGCGAGGCTGGCACGCACGCCGAGGAGAGGTACGGGGACAGAGGTGAGAGGAGGAAGGAAGGAGGGTGGAGGAGGAGAAATAATTAAGGATTAGGGTTTTCAATATATATATAAATATATATATACATATATATGGAGAGAGGGGGTTCGGCCATAGTATATGGTTGCTGCTAATGCTTGCTACGAAAAAGGGGGGCACACAAACTTCTGCTGGCGGCTGCTTGTGGGAACAAGCAAAAAGTGGGCGGCCACTTTAAGGTTTGTTATTATTATTATTATTTTCTTTTCCTTTTTCTTTTTCTTTTTCTTTTCTTTCCAATCAATCAATCTTTTAAATATATATATCTATATCTATATATGTATAAATATATATCCATACATACACCATAAATATATATAAAAATCCAAATAAAAATTTAAATGTTATCTAATCCAAATATTTAATATATTTAAACATATCTATATATATAAAAATTCAATCAACTCAAGATAATAACAACATCTCAATAACATATTTATTAAATGTTCACAAAATAACTTTAATATTAATAAAATAATAAAAATTTCTCCAATGGGTGGACTGTACCACACACCCTTATCCGGGTCCAAAAAACTGTAAAATTTTGTAAGATATTATTTTATTAATAAAATATAGATTTTTGTACCCAAAGTCAATAATATTCAACAAGTTCTAAAAATAATTTAAAAATATTTCTACATACACAAAATATTCCTATATGGCCACCTTAGTCACCCCACATGCTCACATGGACTTAAATTTGGTTCGGGCCCTGTTCGGGCTGAATTGGCCAAACCGGGTCATCAAAAAAAATAAAAAATAAAACCATAAATTGTATAAATTCATTTTTAAGTCTAATAAAATAATAGAAAAAAAGGGTTTTACACTATCATATAGAGCTTTGGACGCATTGGGTCACTTGCCACATTTTTATTTACTTTGACTGAATCCTTCAAAATCCAAACTGTTCCTCGAAATTTGAGGCTTTGAGGCGGCCATTTCTGGCAATTGCTTGGATCGAGGCAAATTCAACTAATCCCTAATTTCAGGAACAAAAAATCATGTGATAGTTAATGCTGAGCTGATATTTTCATCCAGAATCATGTCGCATAGCATTTCACTACATAACGAGTCTCCGTCCCTATAAATAGGTCATGACTTTGACAGAATTTGTCATCATAACTTTAACCATGCAATTGCTGATTAACACTTGAGCGAGCTTGTGTAGACTTGTGAGGGTTTGAGCATCACCTTGCTGAGAACACTGCTCTTTGGTTATGCCAGAAATCGAAAAAAAAGATCGAACTTCAAAGGGTAAACCTTTCTGAAGTATGCTTCTTCTTTTCTTTTGAATTATTTTCTTCATCAATCACTTCTTTTTCATACGAAGTCTTATAGTAATGATTTCCTCTTTGATCATGTTCTGAACACAACATGTCTTCGAAGTACATAGTTACACTTATAGAAAGGTGTACTATGAAAATAGGAATTATACTGCACATATAGGCAAGATTGTCAATATTATGATGTTTAAGGAATACTGCTATCATTTTTTGGCACATAAAACTTTTACAGTTTCCCATGTGTCCTTTTCTACTATACAGTACGACTGACTTTATGCGTCTGACTCCTCTTGAACTTTTCATATCTTCAAAATACTCCTTGGATGACTGGAGCTTAGATGGAGCTTGGAAGAACATCAAAACATGTCTTATTCGACATGATTTCAGATATTACATGGAGGATCTTTATAGTCTTCAAACCCAGCTAGTTGTCTGCATCCACCTGACAAGGCTTGCAACTGGATGGTTTTACTGTCATAGCATTTATAATGAGATTGGGCCTGAGTCCCAATCAAAACACTATCGATGACGGATAGTACTGGCAGTGGGTGTAGGACATGCGAGGCAAGCAGACGGATAAGGTCCTGGGCCTACATCTAGTTTTAGATTCTTCTGCCAAAGCATACTGCCAAGGAGATAGAGGGCATTCCATGCTGGTAGATGCACTAGTGTGTGACTCAAGTTCGGCACTTCCGTGAGAATACAAGAGTCAGAGTACCTAGCTTATAGGAGTGCTCACCATTTTTATGTTATCCTTCAGTGCAACATTTTCCATATCTTATGGATTTGCACTGATAGAGGACCTGAAGGAGAAGACCCAGAATGTAATAGATCTCTATCATATATGAACACAATTTTAGAATAAAAATCTAGAATGTAATAGATCTCCATCATATGTAATCATATTTTTGTTAATAAGAGTTCTTATTTTGCATTTCAATGTAATTTTGATCTTGTCGCATAAGCTTTTGCTCCACTTCTGAAGGAATCATTATCTTCATGATGATGCATAACTGCCTATGAAGTATGAAACTTCATAAATGTATCAAGAAATATTGGATGCACAAATCTATGAGAAGAATTCGGTTATATAACCCTACCATAAAGTATGATCCCCGTGACAGTTCAAAATATGAAGACTCTTCCAATTAGCAAGACACATAGGATTATCGGATACATAAACTGAATCTTTGTTAGGGCTGAAGACGTATCTGATACAACTTTACTTGTAAACTTCTCAATATCAAACTAAAACTGTCATGTCGCATAACATTTTTGAATTTTGTTGTTAATATTAAGAAATGATGTTAGGAAGACGCATTCAATTTCTTCATGACGTATATAGATTTTCTTCTTTTAAGACGCATAAGGCTTATGCGTCTTTTCAAGTGTCTCTACAATATCAGGGTATGAGTGAAATGACTTGATCTGCAACAGTCCAAGTTTTGTCTATGTGTCTATTTATGGACTTCGAACAGTTCTTCGAAAATTGTGCTCTTCATAATAACATGGTGCTTACTAAATAGGTTCATCATCATTAATAAGCCGATGTTTGCGTTCTTCTAGGAAGTTTTTGTCTTTCAAGAATATTTAATTTGAGGGAAGATGAGTTTCCAGATTGCTTTATATAATAGCAAAACTAGAGAACCACCATTCATGTTCTGCTTCCCAATGGCTTCCAAGAAGACTACGTTTGAACTGAAGCGGGCAACTCCTTTGCGACTGCCTGCTGTGAGTCTTGTTGTGGTCCCCATGCCAATTCTATCAACTGCTGTGAGCTCCACTCCTGTGACTCCTTCTGACTCGAGGAAGAGGAAGTTGGCAAAGACAAAGCTTTCCATGGCTCAGAAAATCTTAGACGTGCTGGGTCTTTCCATGGCTGATACTGCTAAACCCTTAAGCGCATCTCCTGATTTTGACTCTCTTCCCTGAGCCCTGAAAAGAAAATGATACAGGAAGGAGTGGATGTTTTTTGTCGACTTTTCCATCCTTCGGGTGTGCGGTTGCTTCAAGACATTGCGGATGTGATCAGTGACTCCGAGTGCTCTTCTCCCTAATTGTTTAGGGTTTTATTAGCTTTTATGGTTTTGATGGCTTTTTCCTTAGCTATATTTTGTAAACCCTTCAACTTTAGTATTCAAAAAGCTTCTTACCTTATCAAATCATTTTGAGCAAACAAATAAAAGTTTTCTGATATGTATGCAAAAAAAATCTCACAAACACCTGATAAAACAATTCCGATAACTTGACGCATAATGAGAAGCATCTCATTGTTGCTTAAACAAAGAAAAATCCTCTCATTTCCTTTTGGACAGTCTTGATGATGATAGAAGAGTCGTGAGATTAATAAAATGCATACGTAACCAGTTCTCTTGCATGTCTTCCATATCTTGAAGGAGAAATGATCGTATAACGTCTTCTCATGCGTCTTCAATGAGTTGGAGAGAAAATGACCGCATAGGATTTACTAGCAGAGGGTCAACTTCCTGTATTTACTTTGATATGTATACTCATCATCCAAGTTGTACGTAACATTAGATAGAGATCGACTTTGAGAATTATGCATCTTGTTTGAAGACAGCATAGAAAGAAATTTATTGTAACCCTTTCTTCTTTCTTTCTTTTGTGGTTAATGAAATGAAAGTATTATGTATCCTTACTGAATTTTTGTATATAAAGAATACTTTTCATGTTGTTAAGGCTACTTGAATTTTGATATTTCTCTAGAGGTAATGGAAATAGAAAATTATCCTGATTATGTGAACTTATTATCTGTAATATGCTTAATTTCAAGCATAGATAGTAGATACGAAAATTTAATTGTTATCAGAGGTAATATGGACATGATAGATATTTTAAGTGGATCTATTATCTCTGGAATACCTGATTAAGTATAGATAATAGAGTAAGATTTTAATCACTGTCAGAGGTAATATAGACATAATAGATGATAGGTGGACCCATTACTTGTGATGCATTCGACTGTATGCAAGTAATAGGGGATGACCAAAAACTTTATCAGAGGTAATATGGACGTGATAAATGTTTTTGAAATAAATCTGTTCAGAGGTGATATGGACATAACAAATTTGTAGAGTTCTATAAAGAGAGTCGATAGTATATAATATTTCAGAGGCAATAGGGGCATGAGTATTCCTTTTTTAGAAGTAAATTTGCTCAGAGGTAATATAGACATGACAAATTTGTGAATCTCTATAGAGGATAAGTGTTATAGAGTAGTTCAGAGGTAATATGAACACGATTATTCATTTGACACAACAGATTATTCTTATTTCGACTGGAGAATTAAAATAAGATGTCATCAAAACAACGTGGCTTTGATGACAAGTTTTTATAAACTAGAGAGTTTGTTTAGAGAATTTCTCTTACAAGAAGGTTTTATAAGAATTAGAGGTGGTTCCACTAGGAAATTTGTGAGGACCCATTATTTATAATTTATCCGAAAACTGTTGGGATAAAAATAATGGTTCGAAATAAAATAGATGTTAACACAAAGTATTCATTACTCTAGAAAGGAAATATAAACATTGTACAAAACTTGCTGGGGTATACAAAGTATTGTCCACTTGTGATTAAACGTAATACCTTTTCAAAAACTTGCCATTAATAGGCATCATCAGTAGATCTCCATTGGACTTTGCTAGTCTGTATGCTCCACTTGAATACACTGATTTAATAACGAACGGACCTTCCCACTTAGCTACGTATTTTTCTTTGCTTTTATGCATCATAACCATAGGTCTTCTTACTGAAATAACTAGGTCGCCAACTTGAAAAACTCGCTCCTTTACTTTCTTATTGAAAGCCTTGGAAATGCGGGCTTGATATAACTCAATTCATTGTTGAGCCATTAGTCATTTCTCATCGAGTGCTTCCAATTCCTGCAACCGTAGACGATCACTGTCTTCAGTTGTTAATTCATTGGATAGAGCAATTCGAAGAGACGGGATTTGAATCTCCGGAGGAAGAACTGCTTCACATCCGTAGACCAAAGAGAACGGCATTGTACCGGTGAGAGTCCGTACTGTAGCTCGGTACGCCCAAAGACATTCACCAAGTTTTTTATTCCAATTACGTTTATTATCTGAATTGAACTTCTTGAGTAGCTTGATAATAGTCTTGTTGAAGGTCTCAGCAAAACCATTAGCTGTAGAATTATAGTCTATAGAAGCAACATCTTGGATCTGATTCTTCTCACAGAACCGATGGAATTTACTACTCACAAATTATGGGCCATTATCATGAACGATCCTCCGAGGAATTCCGAAACGATAGATCATATGATACATAATAAAACTGATGACATTGGACGTTTTCACTTCAACAAGTGGTATAACTTCTACCCATCTTGAAAAGTAGTCGATTATCGCCAGAATAAATCGGTAACCCTTGGAGGAAGGAAGGTTAGTGGGTCCAATAATGTCCATTCCCTATGCTTCGAAGGGCGAGGATGCGGTCGTTGTGTGCAAAAATTCTAAGGGTTAATGTATAAAATCTGCATGAATTTGGCAAGCTTTACATTTTCTTGTGTAGTCTATAGCATCAGCTACCATAGTGGGCCAGTAATAAGCCGAACGAATTAGTCGATCCTACAATTTTAGACCAGGTTGGTGGGTGCCACAAGTATCGTCATAAGCTTCATAAAGGGCATGTTTAGCTTCTTCTTCGGATAGACATCATCAAAAAGGCCCATCATATGATCTTCGATACAGCACTTTAGTAGCTGTGTCATAAAAGAAACGAAAAGAACGTCTCTTGATTGAAATTGCTTCTTTTGGGTCGTCATGAAGGCTTCCATAAACAACATATAAGAAAATATCCAATCTTTAAAGTTGACTTCCGTCGTTGCTGAATAGCTTTGATAAACATCTAGATTAT
Organism: Iris pallida; assembly: GCA_029216955.1. Classification (NCBI taxonomy): domain Eukaryota; kingdom Viridiplantae; phylum Streptophyta; class Magnoliopsida; order Asparagales; family Iridaceae; genus Iris; species Iris pallida. The sequence goes on from JANAVB010014832.1 coordinate 52,158, forward strand.
TCTTAGTACAGAATAATTCTCGACCAATCATTATGATCGACTTCAGAGTGTTAACTAGGGTAGCAAGTGATGCTGCAAAACTTGCTAACGTATTTGCTTCTGCATTTTCTAAACGAGGTACATATTCAATAAGAATCCAGAGAAGGTAGCAGCTATTTTGAGAGTTATTTAATAATATAGAAGAAAATCTATCATAACGAACTTCATATTCTCCTCGAACTTGATTGACTATCAACTTGGAGTCACCATAAGCTTCTAGATAATCTACCTTCAGCTGTTTAGCAAACTGGAGTCCAATGAATAGAGCATTATACTCTGCGACATTATTAGAACAAGGTTCCATAAGAGAATAAGCACGATGGATGACCAGATTATCAGGAGATATCAACACTACCCCCACTCTCGCAACAATGTAGCCTTTGGGACTTGTTCTTGAAGCTCCGTCGAAGAACATCCTCCAAACAGACTCTTTCGTTGTCGTATTAGACTCCAATACTTCATCCAAAATTTCATCATAGAGTTTGAAAGTTTCTGCTATTGGGCGTGCAGCTAGAAAATCAGCTAGAGCTTGTCTTTTGACTATTTTCTGAGGTATATAGACCACATCATAGGGGGATAACAGCATTTTTCAATTAGAAAGACGAGAATTGAGCACACTTGGTTTAGTCATGAGAACCCTGAGAGGTTTAACCCTAGATATAGCATGAATGGTTTGTCCTATTACATAGTGTCGCACCTTTTGAATTGTAAAGATTAATGCGAGACACTCCTTCTCAACAAGATTGTATCTATGCTCGACGCCAATCATCATACGACTCAAGTAATAGATAGCTTGTTCATGTCCCTCATCGTTCTTTTAGGCTAATAGTGTCCCAAAAGAGTGTTCCATCACACAAAAATACAGCAAAAGTGGTTTACCCACCACTGGAGCCACCAATATTGGAGGATTAGTGAGATATATATCTTTTAATATCTCCAAATGCTTGCTGACATTTTTCATCCCAGATGAAAGAGACTCATTTTTTCATTAATTGGGTGAAATGTCAACATCATTCGGACATCGTGAGCCCTTAGATTTTCTTTTTTTTATTACTGTCAATTTTTGGTAGCGTAAATGTAAGAATATATCAAGTGTTTCTAAGCCAATGACAACAAATAGGTAAAAGATGGGATTCATGAAAGATATTAGCTTAGGAGGGCCTTAGTGCAATTTTCACCATTTGTAAAAACATGTCTGGCCGACCCCTTTACAAGGCTAATACTGAGAATCAATTCTAAACTGAATAAGAGTTTTCCCTCCAAATTTCTATGTGATCGAGATCATCCCAAATCTGATTCAAATCCCTTCCTCCCTATCAAATCTCTCCTTTGGTCTAAGCTAGACATTCTATATATACCTGTAGAAACAGCCGCCCCTTTTTCCATCTACAAACCCTAGGAGTTCCTAGTTGCTTCCTACTACAAGAGAGGTTGAGGAGTGATTTGAGCACGGCAAGCATCCCAAGAAAGGTACAAGATCTACTTCTATTTTTACAGTTCATGACTTAAGTGTTCAAAATTATGTCCTATCTCGTAGATTCAAAACAGTAGGAACACTGGCATTACCAACCCATGAGTTGGCACCATGGGTAAACCATGGACCCTTGAGAGACTCGGTAATTGTTTGTACCCAAAACATTAGGACAAGGGACCCCATGTCCCCATGGGGTGTCAGCCTAAAGGTAGGGCAGTCTTGCACCTGCAGATTTTGGGCTATGCACAAATAGGAGTATCCTTGTATACATTGGATACTGTTGTGTTAGCCCTCTTCCATTGTATCAAATTGGTCTAGTGAGGTTGGGACATAAGAAAGCCATAGGAATAGTATCAGAATATAACGAAGGGGTTCACCACTGAAACCATATCCATATGGCCTTACAGCCCTGTGTAGGCAGTTGAGATAATTGGGATTAGAAATATCTGTGTATTGCACCTATTACTGTATATATGGTTGTGCACAGGTAGGCTCTATACCAGACCTGGGGTGGATACACGTACAGGGCAGGTACCCATATAAGGAGGAAGCCCTCCATACCCGACTGAACATCGATAATTGATAGCCTCATTATACCTACAGTGTAACCCCTGGCATCATAGGCTCAGGAAGCAGGTAATACCTATTCCAGAGGATAGCTAGGGGTATAGGATTACACCATACCAGTTGAGCCTACCTAGGTGCAAATTCCAGCCTAATGCATTAGCTGCAGTACATGAAGGGTCTGGGTTGATGGGCACAGGTAGAGAAACTAACCTTGACCTATGTATGTTAGTACTCTAGGTATATAGACTATGGGTCTGTATTAGAAATTTAGCGAAGTACCAGCTTTATGGTAGGTACATGGAAGTTGGAGAAGGGAAGCACTTTGACCAATATGTACAAACATAACAATGCGGTACTGGGGCTACCAGTATACAGAACAAAAAATTTTACCTACCTAGAAGCCTGGGTACCTGTGAGGGCCATAAACCCACACTCGAACTGTCATAAAATCTAATGTTAGTTCAGTCCTTCAATCCTAAGTTTAAGTATTAGGATAAGTCCAGCTCTTAGTTCAAGTCTCTACTGAACATTAAATTCAGTTTTTCCCCACATATGTTGTCCTGCATTTGGGTTCAGTCTTTGAAGGCTTAATGGTCAGTCTTCATATGGTAACTAAAGGTTCAAACCCACAACCCCTTAGTTCAGATATAAGATGGGAGAGGGAGTGACAGGGGCTGAGTTGAGTGTCCCTAGATACAAGGACAGTACCAATTGAGTACTAGTGTCAAGTTAGGGATAATGGGGTATCCCTGTATAGGTACAACAGAGGTTACTTTGGAGTATTGATAACAGCAATGTATTAGAGGAAGAGGGGGGTATGCTCCTTACTAGTGACAGGAACTAAATTAGAGTAGAAATATTGTATCAACACAGATACCTGAGTATCAGGACTGTGACCAAGGTGTCACTAAGGTATCAGATAAGGGGTGTACAACAGAGACCATGTTCTCGTGCAGTGCAGGACAACCTTAGCTATTATAGGCCAAACTTTCAATGGATGTACTCTAAACATAGACAGATCAGACTTGCACCTATAGATATTAGGAGATGCAGAATAGTAGTAGGGTCTGGTAGGCAGAGGTATTAGCCTAGGGTGGACAGCTTATATTCATAGAGCCACTTAGTAATTAAATCCATACTTTAACTGGGAGTCACATTGTGGGATATCTGTTATACATTAGGCTTTTATCCTACTCCTTGATATCAGTTGAGTACCAAGGAGTGTACGAGTATGAGAAGAAAGTTTACTAACCTATGAGACCTATTTTTGTGTCCTTGATATCTCACTAGTTAGTAACTAACACACTTGAATTACAACAATGGTAGCTGATTCAGGCTGCTTGGAATTACTATCAGTGCACACTTCATTTTGTCTGTGTAGCAAATCCACAACAACAATAATTCTTGATCCCAAATCCCTAGGGTTGGCTATTGAACTCCTTTTCTTTCACTCGTCTGTGTTAAGAACTTAAAGGAACCCATTACTACTGATGTATTCTCCAATGTGCATTCACTTATTCAGTAATAATGCATTTTATGGCAATCTGTTGAAGTTTAGGCTGGCCATTGATACTTAGTGCAACCTTCCTTTCTGAGCTTGGAACCAACAAAGTAAACCACCCATGTGTCTGACAGACCCAAGTAGGTACCTATGGGTTTATATGAGAGTAGTGGAGTCTAGGAAGGGTCAATAAGAAGTAGAGAGGTATGAGCTGTGTCATGGAGGATTCAAGAATACTAGTATCTAGTGATAACAGGCACTTTTTGGAGGATATTGGTAGATTGATACAAGTAATCCAGATACCATATATGTATAGGTAATCAATGTGGGTATACCAGTAAAGGAAAAGAACTTACAAGATCTCATAGCTTCAAACTCCATAGGAATCAGCCTAGAAATGCAATAAATGAATAGTTAAGCTTACTATTACTTTTAGATCATATTTTTGACACTGTAATTTCTAAAACAGGTTACTTGGACTTCGATACGGATTCTGACCCGTATCCGCAACTCAGGACCCCAGGCAAGTATACCGTGCCGAACATATATAGTATTTACATGGTTTTTCTTTTTCTCTATTGTATTCCTTTTTATATTGTCACATGATTTCCATATTGCGATTGGTGTCCTGGATTGTCTTACTTGTTCTAGATTACGTGCACGTATAGGATATTGCTTGTCTATAAATCTTCTTCATGTTATTGTGTCTTATGATAGAGTTGCCAGTTCTACACCTTGTTCTTGACTTGACTATTCTTAACTGGGAGTATCTTGTATTATACTACAGTTTAGACATACTATAGATTGGGAGTATCTTACATTGTACTACGACCTATAGTCTATTCTTCTACATTGATATTGATTGATTGACTTGACTTGCGACACTATAAATTAGGAGTATCTTGTATTGTACTATGGTTTATAGGTGTATTATTGATCTTGTATTCCTTTAGGAGAGGAAATCGATACTAGAATTGGCTAATCTTGACTGGGAGTATCTTGCATTGTGCTACAGTCAAAACCTACTATAGATTGGAAGTATCTTGCATTGTACTACAAGCTATGGGGGTTAATCGATTGATTGATAGCCAAGTCTAGTATTGCATTTCCATATTTTAGAGATCTTTTTGGCACCGTTCTTATCCTCGATACATGTTATTTACTGTCATATTAGTAGGCATGTTTTATGTATCTTGCTAGTCCTCTGAGGACCTGATGATCTCTTCAGGTTAGCCGCACTTGAGCCAGGTGCACGCGAGCAGGTTTGAGCCAGCATTGGACCACGATGCCACTGCAGACGAGGGTACTTTGATGATTAGTTATTTCTATTTCATGTACTATTTTATTCCGTCTAATGGTAGTGGATTTGTACCCACCGGATGAGACTGGAACCATTTGAAATTCAGTTTATATTATTCAGTCCTTTATTTCAGTTGTATTTATTGGATTCAAATGTGACTTTATTTTCTGTGGATGAGATCTAGACTGCCTTATTAGATTCTGTGACTTGTTTATGTACTAGACAGCGTTCTACTGTCGACACTGCGGTGTAGGCTGGACTTGGACACGTCTCGTATCCGGAAAGCGGGTGCGGGTCATGACAGACATAATTGAAATGAACCTTCGGATATAGGCCAATCTGCCTCATAAAATGTGAAGTTATTTAATAGTCTTCAGGGGATCCATTTCTAGGATAGCTTTAACTTTGTCAGGGTCAATATATATTTCCTTTGAAGTTATGACAAATCTAAAAAATTTGTCGCTGGAGACTCCTAAGAATGACTTTGTTGGATTCATCTTGAGTTGGTGCCCACGCATCAATTCGAACACTGTTCTCAAGTCTTGAAGGTGATCGCCCTTTGAACAACTTTTAACTGTAATGTCGTCGACATAACATTCCACCATTTTTCATAAATATTTGCAAAAATTGTACTCATGGTGATTATTCGGTTTTAGGCTGAAAACCTAACCGAACCAAACGGAACCGAATAAGTGTTTCGGTTCAGTTTGAAAGCAAATCGGGTCGGTTTCGGTTGTTTAAAAACCCAAATCTCTAATTCGATTTCGGGTTTGGACTTCGGTTTCGGTCCAAAATCGAAACCTGATTAAATTGGTAAAATTACAATAATATCCTCAATATGTGGTGTACATATAGGAAACAAACCCAAAATTAGTTTCATTTCTCTCTCCTCTTTTTCTTTTCTCTACCGCCCCCTCCTCCTTCTCATTTCTTTGCCACCTCTACTAAACATAATTCTCTATTCCTCTTAAACTTAAAGCCCTAAATCACTCATTCTTCTCCGGTCTCTCATCTCCTCCTCTCCCTCCTTTGTCCTCAACAAATCACAAGCCATAGTTTCCAGATCTGAAGCCTCTTAAAGAATCAGAAGCCATAGTTTTCATATCTGAAGCCAGAGTTTCCATATCTATTTTGATAATTTTGTTTGAGTGTTTATGTCGAACTAGTTTCTTTATTATCAAAAGGTTTCTTCTAGATTTAAGATTTTTTAGCCATACTTTCCAGATCTGAAGCCATATATATTTATATATATATATATATATATATATATATATATATATATATATATATATATATATATATATATAAATATATATATATTTTTTTATTTTTATTATTATTTTTTTAATATATATATATATATATATATATATATATATATATATAATCTCTCCAGCCAAAACACCAAAAGAACAAAATGAAAAGAAGTAATAAATGGATCAAGCCAATGTTACAAACATCAAATTAATTGGCTATGCTGAATCATATTGTTTACAAAATATTACAACAAATATTACTCTGGTCACTGTTACAATAGAGAGATGGCAGTCAATGTTACAAACAAAAATAAAAGTTTACAACAGACTTAAAATATTCTAACATATCTCCAGTATGTAATACATACTGCATAGGCTATTCAAATAAATGATCTCATGATTCCATCATTGATCATTAAGGTTTATTCCATCATTAATACGATGTTCAACACAATGAGCATTTGATAGAAGCTTTCCTTCATCGATCATTGAAAGCACTGCAAAAAAAGAGATGAAGTTCGACATAAACATTCAATCAAAAATAAAAATATGTAGATCTGAAAAAATAAATAGATTTGGAAACTATATATATATATATATATATATATATATATATATATATATATATATATATATATATATATGTAGGATCTTTTGTGTCAACACAAAAGGAGTCCGAAAAATGTAGGATCTTTTGTATTATTGTAAAAAATTAGTATAACGGGAATCTTAAACAAAAATTCCAAGTACAAAAAAATCTAGAAATTGGGGCGATGGAGATTAAGTCTAATTCGACTTCTTTACTCCATTGATGATCTGATGCGGTTGTTGTTGAAGCTTGGTTGTTGATGAACTCTCTGTAGCAAAGGGAACTTTATCACTGAAAGCTCTCTCTTTCTCTTTGAAAGCCCTTAGCAACAAGTTTTAGTCTCTCCTTATGCCTGCTCTATGTGTGTGTATCTGTTGTGCGAGGAAGAAATTGTCCTCTATTTATAGCTTTTCTTCACTGAAATAGTCATGTGCATAGGTGTAGAAATTATACTGCCTTCTGTCTCACAGACACATGAAATTGAGTAGGCACATGAGCCTTAGGGGATAGTGGGGAGTGAACATGCTCGAGAATCACGTATAGCTCACCACGTATTTTGAGACGTATTACACAAAACAATAACATGTCAGCACACGATTTATTTGATGAAGGTCAGGTATGCGTCAAATATGGTTAGACGCATAGCAATTGGTTGCATACCACAAATAACAACTTTATATTGATTTACTATGGATCGATCAACACTTGAATGCATAGCTCAGCTTAATTTCTTACTGCAAAATACTGATATGGAAATGGACGCATACAATGGCTTCCTTTACAGCTGGCCTAGTATAATGTTGAGGATGATGAAATTACTGACATCTTCCTCATAATCTGAATACTGTACACTGCTCGAGAATCGTCTCTTCACACAAGAAACAAAAGTACATCATGCGTCTGAATAGACCATACGTATATCTGGCCCGCTTCTTGAATCATGTGTCTTTCTTCTCCAGCAGCTTCCAACTCAAGAACATTTTATGCTTTGGACGCATGAAGCCTATGATGCACCTCTTTTTGATATTTTTTATGCTTCTACAGGATTTCAGGTAATGAATCACATGGACACATGACTTTGGAGTGTCCAACATAGGTAGTCACAATTAATATTGACTTTGGAATTTAAACTAAACCAAAAGACTAGTTTATTAGTAGTTTTGCCAAATTTAGACTAAGACAATTATGACATATCCATATGAGATACTTAGATATTGTTACAAATATATTAAGGGGAATATATTTTCTAAACATATTCTACAAATTAACTAAATAGAAAAAAATTAGCTGAATTTAAAAATTCCTCACTATGTATCAATACGAAATATATTCCCCAACATATTCTAAAAATTAAATAAATGTAAAAAAAAATATTAATTGAAATTGTCCCGTATCAATGTGTCACTATGTGCGTGTCCCGTGTCAGCGTGTCTACGTTTTACTGAGCGTGTCTTGTGTTAGCGTGTCCAAGTCTCCGTGCTTGGGTGTATAGTATCCCCGTGTCCCGTGTCAGTGTGCGTGTCCAAGTCTCCGTGCTCGGGTGTGTCCCTGTGTCCCATGTCTGTTCTATAAGAGAAAAAGAAAGGGGGTTTAGCGAGATATGGGGCTGAAGGCGGCATAGGCGAATGAGGGCCTGGAGGCGGAGGAGGGGCTGGATTCCGAGGGAGAAGGGGGTTCGAGCGGCGTAGGGGGGTCGGCGGGTGGGTCGTCGGAGGGATAGCTGCCGGGTCGGGGGTGCGTGGCTGGGGGGGATGGTCATCGAGTTTGGAGGTCGGAGGGGAAGGAGGGCGGGAAATAAAACTTTGGGAGAGAAATGAAAAGTCGAAACACGAAAACCCTATTTGAAGTAATTTAGTGACATCAATACAAACGTCGCTAAACGTCGCTATGTTTTAATATACTGCGACGAATAAGATAAGCGAGTCACTAAACGTCGCTGATAATAAATATATAGCGACGTTCACCGACTATTCTGCGACATTCTCTTTCATTACAAAAAAAGTAGTCGTAATACGTCGCTGACAGTCGCTAAAACTGACATATTGCGACTAGTTATATATTCATCGCTAATTTCCAAAATATTAGCGCCATTTTGATCGGGAGTCACTAATTTTGTCGCTAATATGACTTATTTTGGTAGTGGTAGTCGCGCTCATGCATTACCCAAATTTACCAAACAACTATACCATTCCAAACAATCCGACTATATCCCAAGACTTAACCATGAATTCTCTATCACTATCCTTGCTGTGTTCCGCCTCACCATATCTCAAATATGGGACAACTATAACTTGTATCACACATGGGCAACTTACTTCTTGGGCAAACAACTATAACTCGTATCACACACGGGCAAATTAGTTCTAGGGTAAACCTATCCGAGCGAAACCTGATTCATTCCGAATCAAACACATATTCAAGTAGATCATTTATTATCTCCTAGTCGAAACCTAGTGTTACCCCATAGATCAATCCCGATAATCCTCAAGACTTTAAGTTAGAATCCTAATAAATCTTTGAAACATGACAACTTCAATGCCTTAATAAAAATCACAAGTATAGGTACCCTTTTCTTGCCAACCAATTTAACTATCTTTCAAAAAATTTCAAACCCTTAACACAACCAACCAAAAAAGGAATCGCTTATCATGCACAACTCGATTAGACTCTTCCAAACACGATCTCAATTTCGATAATAATGTTTCAAACCCGATCAAGTATAATTTGCATTCATTCCATCCTCAAGAACACATTTGATTTCATCAAAACACGAATTCATTTTCAATCACAACTTTCCTCTATACTAGAAAATCCAATACAATGCATTCGATTTATTCCATCGACCAATCGATAATTCTTTCGCCCATTCCTTACGACATCAACGTTAAGTTTCAAATATCAAATCTATGTAAATTTAATATGTTTTCCTCGAACCAAATCGATCAAAAATTCAAGTTCAATCTATTTCAACGAACGCACTTCTTCCGATCACACGATTTAAAATTTCCTATAAACTCATCATCAATGTTTCATTCATCACATTTAAGTCTGCAACACAATCTGGCAAACCACCAATATGCAATTTATCTGTCTAATCCTCGATACCATCTCACTTCTTCAATTCGAAACTACCTATCCATCAAGCACCAATATCTAATAACTTCATTCAATCCAATTCTATCGATCCGCAAAAATTTTCCAGAACATTGTCTAATCTCAAACCTCAACTCTACAAATTAGCTATCCCATCTCTATGATCTACCAAGATGACTCTCACTAAGGTTGATTCACATCGATTCTATTTTTCGACATTAGGACGTCCGCCTAACCGTTAGGCTAATTCACCAAGGCCAAAGGCAAAGTCATGCTCGCCGTTCCACGAAATCAATATCAAATCACTCACCCAAAACCTAAGGTCAAACTATAGTCGATAGTACGGGATTTTCTACCCAAGCCCGCCTTATTCCGATTTCTAAACATCAAGCATAGATTTTTCTACTTGCATCTGCACAGTCGTTTCATGAGGTCCTGAGTCTTTTCTGGAAATTAATTCCTAGGTTAAATTCATTCACGATCATCCTCGATCATAACATAGTCGACAAACATCAATCTGGGACATTCTCCTTGTCCAAGTCCTCAAATTCGTCAAATAGAATCTACCAATCTCGTTTCACTAATATGGATCATCTTACTAAGTCAAAAAAAATCTTGAATCACCAATCATAAGTTATCCGTCCGATCCTAGAAATCACCAAGTCGCTTCATCGATTTCAAATTTTGAGTCGTAACATATCCATCCTAATTTTTTCAATCATAACTTACCTTAAACTCCAATCCTACTAGTCCTCAATTCATGCATCTATCTCCTCGCAAGATCATAAGATCGCCTATCAAAATTTTTGAGTCATAACAATCCTTATGTTATCAATCATCAAATTCGTTAATATTTTCTTTTCGCATAGTCCGAGTAATATCTATTCACGTAAACTTTAAGTTCATCAATTCAAGTCATCCAAACATTCATTTCTATCAAAATCCTAAGGTATATAATACATCCAAACAATAACAATCAACAGGATCATCATTCACCGAATCAGAGTACCTCAGAGTTATCGCATATCGATCTTCGATACGCCTTAATACCATTAATGATATGTCTAATTGGATGATCTTTCTTTTGTAACAAAATCTAAGCCATGCAATCAATGCTGTCATCTGAACTGGATATACGATCATCTCTTTACAAATTCAATATCAAATCTGCTATAGCTATCTTTCAACTAGTTTTATGCTCAATTTGTTCAAACTCAAAATCATCTATGTTTATCTGCCTATCTTAAGTCATCGAGCAACATATTCTTTCAATCGTATTGTTCTATACTAAATTAAGTCATCGAGAAATTTGTTCTTAGATCCTTAGAGTCATTATCCTATCTTCAATCAAATTTCCATGCACGCTATCTTCCAATCGTGATATCTTTCCTTAGTCAAATTTGAAACTCAATTCCATTATGTTCCATACTATCATTTTTGTATATGATCCATCCTTAACTGAGTCATCCATTCTATTACACATTATTGTTTCCTCGCTCAATCTATCTACTCTAATCCCTTTGCATCTTATACTCAATGCAATCCCAATCTGATGCACATTATTTCTAGTTTGCCTGAATCAATCTCACAAGAGACATCAAGATCACTACTAACACCGTAAAATCCATTCTAAGGCTTTGTACTACCGCAGCTAAGTGTCCTGTTCTGCTCAGTTCAACCAGAGGAATCGAAATGCAATGGCATTTGGACTTAGCCATGCAACGGCTTGCTCAAAGCCACGCTCAGTTGAGACACTCCTTGCTCAGGTGGGTGGCTTCGATAAATTTGCCTCAACTTGGCCTTTACACTAATAACTGAAAGTTTTCAAATGCACAAGTTAGGCTTGATAATAAAATAGGACTCCACATAGCTAAGAAAATAATCCTATCTTAGTCGTCTTGAGTTAGAATATGGAAAGGTCCTACGGTTGGCTTATAAATATTACACGGTGTGCTTTCAAATTGACACACGGTATTTTGTCCCGTCCTACGAGTTAAGTTGTATCACATGAATTATGGCACGAGTTCAGGCACTCAAAGAACATGGATGTTCAAGTTGAGCAGGTATGTTCTCACAATTTCAAGGCCCGTCATGTCCTGCCCCGGTCCCGTAGGACCGATTTCCCTCACTAAGGCATGATGTCGCGTGAGCCTAGGTTGCGCTTATGTAAGGCGGGTTCCATAACGGCCGATTACAGGCTAAGCGACGGTGTCGTCGCACAGAAGTTCCAAGCAAAAATATTGAATAATGAAGGCAACATGAGTATACAAAATGATAACTCTTTATTTATAATGAAACGAAGATTATAATATGGCACGTGGCCATGATTACAATCACTCAGTCTCATTCTTCTCACAATATAAGTCACTCTGCTCTCTCTCTCTCTCTCATCTTTCGATACAAGATTCAAGACTGCAACTTAAGGATGATTCAGAATGCGATGTCCATACATGATGTCCCATATAAGTTCACTCCATGTGGCCGCATGCGTCAAGACACCAATGAACTCCATGTCTCGACGTATCCAAGCGAGCATCGTGCCGATTAATCTTCTACATGTGCTTGTACATTAATACTGTGTGGGTGTCAGTACTCAACTGTACTGGTGGTGTGAGCTCCTCACCCACCCATACAAAATAAATACTTAATTTTACTTTATGCAATATATCCTTTCGATTGTCTTTTCTAATCTTGCCTTAGGATCAGTTTTAGAAAATCGATGCCTGGCCGATTTTGTGTCTGTAGACCATCATCGTGCTTGTAGCATCAAAGTACTGACTCTTGCTTGCCTATTGTGTCATATTTTCAGACACAATAATAGGGTCATGCCATAACTTTGTTTGTGCTTCAAACATCGAGGTCGTGCCTCACAACTCAACGTGACTTAACCAAACTTTCCCTTACGGCCCTTCTAGACTTAACACGAAATGACCAACCCAACTTGTGGAACTTGTATGGATGACTCAAATACAATGCCACATTTTGTGCCGAAGCACGTGTCCTTGCTATAGCCAAATCTTAGGCTTGATAATGGTGTTGGATCCATGCACACCTTATTAACGTAATTCATGTTGTACTTGTACTTTCTTTGATTTGACCAACACCGTACATGCGGATTGCCGCTCAGCACACCGAATCATCTATATGAAATGTCACTAGCAATGGCAAGCCATCTTGGACTTGGCTGAGGATAAACGACGATCATTCAAGCGGGTAGCTTGCCCGTGGAAGCCCCGAATCTCCTATGCGATACATCCAACATCATGCTTTAGCCAACACACTTCCCCCGAGAACGACAGGATCCCGAGACCCCGGTGATCAATGTCAAGGAAGACTACCTCCTGTGCACAAGTTGTCCATGACCACGCACCTACGACGACTTCTAGACTCGACGTAAATGTAAGGCCTACAGATGATATAACTTGCTTTCTCTTCTTTATACTTCTTTATATACATGTCCATGCTTTTCATACTTCATTGGAGACTCCCAAGCTACATGACTGATCTTGGCGACAAACGGTCGCGTGAACTTTTCTATTCTTGAAACCCAAAAAGTGGTTACTGTATAGCCTTCTTACTTGACTTGAACCATACGTGTCTATTACATGCCATAGACCGTGGCATCCTTATCTTCAAAATGACCGTATTTCGTGCCTTAAACCCATTGTGTCATGTGCGATGCTACCGCCCAAGTCATACTTTATATGACGGGCCTTGAGATCGTGCGACTGTTGGCTATAACAACCGCAAAAAATATGGGACAGTGTTTGTTATGACTTCGATAGCTCGTGGTATAACTTTTGCCTAAGTCAATCGTGTAACAACTTAACCCATAGGACGAGCAAAGGCTAACCCAAGCCTTGTACCATAGAAATGTGCATTGAGATGTGGGACAATTATGCTATGCCAAGCATTGGACAGTGGGACAGTGCATGCTTTATCAAGCATCTATATCGTACGTCGCCTACGACTATGTTAGCTTCATAGTTTTGTGGCAACATAAACCAACTTTCCTCCTCCCAAGCCACAGGACGAAGGATCGAGTATCATTTTGAAAGCATGTCGTACATAATTCTAAGCCGACCATGGGACCTTTCCATATTCTAACTCAATCTGACCCAAGTTAGGATTATTCCTTTAGCTATGTGGATTCGTCTCTTTTATTATCAAGCCTACTTGTGCAGTTGAAAACTTTTGTTTTATTAGTATGAAGACCAAGCCGAGGCAAGTTCACCAAAGCCACCCACCTGAGTGAGGAGTTGCCTCGACCGAGCAGGACTTCGAGCAGGACGTTGCATGGCTAAGTCCAACACCGTTGACATTTTAATTCCTCCGATTGGACTGAATGGGACGGGACATTACACGTCATATAGAGTATGACATTGGCGGTAGTGTCGCATAGAACATAGTAGTTTGTTAAAGGTACGAAACATGTTAGGTTGAATGGTAAGTAGGAAGTCTATGCAGTAGTCATTTTGGATTTCAAAAGGACACTATGGAAGGAAAAGATAGGTATGGAAACACTTAGAAGAGTGATGACTGCGTAGGATGGTAAGTTGAGTCGAGTCCTGCATGGTCATTAAACTTGTGCAAAAGGGCGTGGGTTCTTCGACCGGTAGCTTGGGGCCATGGGACGGATTCGATCCTAGAGGAATGTTGGATAGTTGAGCAAGATACGCTCCGGTAATTCGGGAACTTCTATGGGTCGCTACCCTGGCTGGATAATTTGCCATCTAAACCAAGCTATAAAGTTCGGGTATAGCTAGACTTGCTAGTGACCTTTCATATAGATGAGTCGATGTCTGAGCGACAATCCGCATGCACAGTATCAAGTTGAATCAAAAGAAGTGTAAGCACGACACAGATTGAGTCAAGAAGATATGCATAGTTTGTAATACCCTTATGGAGCCTAAGATTTGACTGTAGTAAAGACACGTGCTTCGGTACGAGGTGTGGCGTCGATTGGTGAGTCATTGACACAAAAGTTGTATAAGTTTGAAATGAGTAGTTTTGAGTTTAATTCAAGAAGATCATAAGACATAGTTTGGTTAAGTCATATTGAGTTGTGAGGCACGGACTCGATATTTGAAGCATAAATAGAGTTTATGGCATGACCATGTTGTTGCGTCTCAAAGTATGGGCCGAAAGACAAGTACAAGTCTATACGTTGATGTTGTTGGCATGAGAATTGTCTAGAGGCTCAAGGATAAGTAAATTATTGGTGCAAGGCACGTTGATGGTCTAGAGACACAAATATGGCTAGTAGTCCATGCTATTAAATCGTTCCTAAGGCAAAACTAGAAAGACAAATAAATGCATAGTTCGCACTCACATAAACTAAAGAAAATGTTTTGGTTTTGTATAGGCGGGCGAAGCGCTCACACCACCAGTACGGTTGTATACTGATACCCTACCAGTTTTATGCGCAGGTTACAGGTACCTGCTCGTTCGTGGCAGAGATCGCTTGGACGCACTGATACATGGAGTTCCTTAGCATTTCAAATCGTGTGGCCGTATTGGAGTATTCACCTATATGGGACAAAATGTATGGATATCGCCTTCTGAAGCATTCGTAAAGTTGTAAGCCTTTGGGCATGCACGATTGTAATTAAGAGAAGAGAGAGAGCTGAGCGTTTGTATTCAGAGAGAAAGTGAGCTTGAGTGACTTGTAATATTGGCTTCACGCCCTTGTAATCTTCGTTTCAATATCAATAAAGATTATCAATTTGTACATGATTTTGTGCTATTCAACTTCTCTATTTGGGATTTCTGTACGACGACCCCATCGCAAGCTGCTATAATCGGCCGTTATGGAACCTGCCTTCTGCGAGCGCAATCCTAGGCTCGTACGACATCATGCCCTAGCGAGGACGAATGGTTCCACTGAACCGTATGACATAATGGTATCAGAGTACGACTTTACGTCCTTGGACTCTCGATTGAATTCCTTAACTCTGATGTCTTCGTATTAAAAGTTGTTTTCGCGATCGATATTAGGACGCTCTCTTTCAATGTTTTGCGGGATATTCTATACAATAAGTCTACATATTTTGTAAAATATTACAAGAAAAATTTGGCCAAACAAAAGATGGTTTTACGTAAGGCACGGTTGGGCATATATACCAAAAATTGCATCGACGTTAGCAAGTTGTGTGCGAGACCAAATATTTGTGAATATAAATGAGTTGGACTCGATTTGAGTATATGGGTTAACTATCGATTGAGATACTCTCAAAAATACGATGTCGTTGATGCGTTATTGACGAAATGTGCTTAAAAATTAAGGAATGATTCGAATGGAGATTCAAAGTGGTCGGTCGTGATTCGAATTATCATTTTGAGGATTTATCTTATGACGTAGTAGAAATCCTTAGAAACGAGTATGACAGAGTTAGTCATAATTATAAATATCTCATGCGAGATTGAGTTAAATGAACAAGAAGGCAAGGTTTAGGATCGCGTCTGTTATGAAATGTTGATGAAAAGAGTAGATAGATTGAATCAAGAAAAGTTAAGGTTTAACGAACGAATGTCTCAATTGAGGAATCGATATGAATCTTATATAAAAAGTTACTATGATTGGAGAATAGCGTGCATGGAAACTTATTTGACGTGACGCTAGGGATCAAAAAAGAATTTTGCTCTATGACTTAAGATAGAAGATACAAGAAAAGTGATTTTTGGTTTGAACAAATTGATTATATAACTAGTTCGAGGGATAATGATCGAATTTGATATTGAATGCCGAGGAGATTATGGTATATCCAGTTCAGATTATAGCATAAGTTGTACGACTCGAAGTTCATTGCAAAGAAAGATCGTCATGTTATGTACATCATCGATGGTATTGAGGTGTATTAAAGATCGATATGCGATAAATCGAGGGTACTCTGATTCTAGGAATGATGATCGTCTAAAATATTATTGTTCAGATAGATTTTATACATTAGGATTTTGATAGAAATGAGTGTTTGGAAGACTTGATAAGATAAACTTGAAGTTTGCATAAATGAATAGTGCTCGGCCTATGCGAAACAAAAAAGTTGACGAATTAGATGATAAATTAAATAAGGATTATTATGACTCAAAAAAATTATAGTAGGCGATCTTGCGATTTGCGATGAGATAGGTGCACGAGATTGATGATTAGTAGGATTGGGATTTGAGGAAACTCAAATGGACGAATGTATAATTAAAATTTTATGACTCAAAATTTGAATCGACATTGCGATTGTGATCGGTGGATTATGACTTGTGATTTTGTAGTCGGGGCATACGTGTTGAGATTGGTAGGTCTATCAAATGAGTTAAGGATTATAATTTTTTTTATTTTTGAGATGGTACAATTTGTGTTGATAAACTGTAGGGTGTGATCGAGGATGATCGTGAGCTATATAGGAATGGCTTTGCTGAACGACTCGGACCCCTTGGACTAAGTATTGCAAGTACGAATAGGAGAATTTATGTTCAATGTTTAGAAATCGGAGTGATACAAGCTTGGGTAGAATACCTCGTACTATCAAATATTGTTTGACCTTAGGATTGGGGGGTCAGTGTTAATATTATTGTTTGGAAATGATGATTCCAATATTGACGTTGACTTTAGCCTAGAGAGATGACCTAACGGTTAGGCAGACGTCTCTGTTTTGAGAGGTAGCATCAGTATGATTGATTGTAGAATTGATAGGATGAATCAAATATGTGGAATTGGATTCACCACTCACGAGAATTAGATGAAATGCATATATTTCAGGGGCGTCTTAAATATGTGCACAATCTGGCTCAAATGGTAACGACAGATTTTCTATCATGAGGCTTGGCTAAAATGTATATATTTCAGGGATGCCTTAAATATGTGCACGGTCCAACTAAGTGATACGTTGAATTCAAGTAAGACTAAAGGGATAGAACGGTATCGATGACTTTAAAATCGTGGGTTTCAAAAGAAAATATTGATGGTAGTGTGATCGTTGGATTTGAAATATACTTGAATGTTGATTGATCGGATTCGAGGTAAACAAGTCGAATTTGCTTAGGCTGGATACTCGGAAGGATTTTGTTGATATCATACGAGAGTGATGAACCATTGTGTATTGATCGTAGCGAATCGAAATCAATAAATTTAAAAGATAGTAAAATCGATAGGCAGAATTCTTGAATATGGATACATGCGAATATTGATTGAGGCATTGATGCAAGTCGGGTTTCAGAGATTGGTTAAGGAGGGGTAACACAAGGCGTCGAATGAATAACTTGGTAAATTTTGATTTAAAATTTTGTTAAGGATACCGCTCGAGTGGTTTGCCCTAGAACTAGGTTGTTCGTGTGCACGACGAGTATAAGTTACCCCAAGTTTGAGACATAGTTGTTCGATATGAAAAATAACTAAGGTGCGAGCGTGGCTCGGATTGAAGAAATGTATTGGAGGAGTGTGTGCGAGAATCATTGAATGTCGAATCAACTGATAAGTCGATGAGTGTGTACTTAGTAAGTTTTGAAGACAAATTTTTTGAGTGTTGTATTATGTAGTGCCCCGTCCCACTCAGTTCAACTGGAGGAATCGAAACACAACGGCATTTGGACTTAGCCATGCAACGGTTTGCTCAAAGTCCCGCTTGGTCGAGGCAACTCCTCGCTCAGGTGGGTGGCTTCGGTAAACTTGCCCTAGCTTGGCATTCACACTAATAACTAAAAGTTTCTAAATGCACAAATTAGGCTTGATAATAAAAGAGATGAATCCACATAGCTAAGGGAACAATCCCACCTTGGGTAGGATTGAGTTAGAATATGGAAAGGTCCTACGTTGGCTTAGAAATATTGCACGACGTGCTTTGAAATTGATACTCGATCCTTCGTCCCGTGACTTAAGAAGGAAAAGTTGGTCTATGTTGCCACAAGGCTATGAACCTAGCATAGTCATAGGCGTCGCACGATATAAATGCTTGGTAAAGTATGCACTATCCCACCATCCAATGCTTGGTATAGCATACTTGTCCCACAAGTCTTAATGCACGTTTCCACGGTGCAAGGCTTGGCATAGCCTTTGCCCGTCCCACGAGTTAAGTTGTTGCACATGAATTGTGGCACGAGCTAAGGCACCCAAAGAACACGGATGTTCAAGTTGAGCAGGCACGTTCTCACGGTTTTAAGGCCCGTCATATAGAGTATGACTTGGGCGGTAGTGTCGCATAGAACACAGTTGGTTAAAGGCACAAAACATGTTTGGTTGAATGGTAAGTAGAAAGGCTATACAGTAGTCATTCCTGGGTTTCAAATGGGCACTATGGAAATAAAAGATAGGTATGAAAATACTGAGAATAGTAATGACTGTATAGGATGGTAAGTTGAGTCGAGTCATGCATGGTCATTGGACAACTTGTGCACAAGGGCGAGGGTTCCTCGAACGGTAGTCCGGGACCACGAGACCGATTTGATCCTAGTGGAATGCTGGATAGCTGAGCAAGACACGGTCTGGTAATTCGGGAACTTCCAGGGGGCTCGCTACCTCGGCTGGATAATTTTTCATCTAAACCAAGCTATAAAGTCCAGGTATAGCTAGACTTTCTAGTGACCTTTTATATAGATGAGTCGGTGTGCTGAACGGTAATTCGCATACAAGGTGTCAAGTTGAATCAAAAAAAGTGCAAGTACGACACAGATTGAGTCAAGAAGGTATACACGGTTTCCAATACCCTTATGAGGACTAAGATTTGGTTATAGCAAAGACATGTACTTCGACAAGAGGTGTGGCATCGGTTGGTGTGTCATTGACATAAAAGTTGTATAAGTTTGGAATGAGTAGTTTCGAGTTTAAGTCAAAAAGGATCATAAGGCAAAGTTTGGTTAAGTCATATTGAGTTGTGAGGCACATGCTCGATGTTTGAAGCACGAACAGAGTTTATGGCATGACCATATTGTTACGTCTCAAAGTATCTGTCGAAAAGCAAGCACGAGTCGATACGTTGATGTTGTTGGCACGAGAATTGTCTAGAGGCCCAAGGATAAGTAAGTTATTGGTGCAAGGCACGGTGATGGTCTAGAGACACAAATATGGCTAGTAGTCCATGCTATTAAATCGTTCCTAAAGTAAGACTAGCAAGACAACTAAATGCATAGTTTGCACTCACACAAATTAAAGAAAATGTGTTGATTTTGTATGGGTGGCCGAGGAGCTCACACCACCAGTACGGTTGAGTACTGATACGCCACCAGTTTCATGCACAGGTTACAGGTACATGATCGTTCGAAGCAGAGTTCGCTTGGAAGCACTGAGGCATGGAGTTCCATGGCATTTTGAGGCATGCGGCCATGTTAGAGTCTTCACTTATACGAGACATAATGTATGGACATCGCCTTCTGAAGCATCCGCAAAGTTGTAAGCCTTCGGGCATGAGCGATTGTAATTGAGAGAGGAGAGAGAGCTAAATGTTTGTATTCAGAGAGAAAGTGAGCTTGAGTGACTTATAATCTTGGCTTCACTCCCTTGCAATCTTAGTTTTAATATCAATAAAGAGTATCATTTTGTACATGACTTTGTGTTATTCAACTTCTCAACCTGGGATTTCTGTGCGACGACCCCATCGCAAGCTATTGTAATCGGCCGTTATAGAACCTGCCTTGCGCCAGCGTGTCACGACCTGCACACGGATATTCAAAAATGAGTACGTGGGCCACGTCCAGCCTACGCTGCAGTATCGACGGTAGAACGCTGTCAAATACCCAATAAATATCTACAACATCTGAATGATCCATGATAACAATGTACTCCAATCACATCATAAACAACTGAGGAAGATATGAAGAAGGAAAGATATCAATAACTCTGAAACAGCTAAAGTCTACAAATGAATATACATGACCAGAATGTATCGGAGACAAATCCGATAACGAAACATAAATCAAAAAATACAATGGCCTAGAGCTCTCCAGAAGTCAACTCACGATCTAAAAATACATCGAGATCTTTCATCATGAAGTCCAGGATGTGGGGCATAACATTACCTAAAAAATAGTTATCAAGTTAGGATTGGAGTGAAGTACATAACTCTAAAAGCAATTCCATTGCATGATAGAAAATATATAACTTGCAATAGAATAAAACATATGACATGCTGGAAAGAAAATACAGGAAATAGAGAAATAGCATCATAAAGATATAAGAAAACTAAGTACATGAACAAGACATAGAACATGTTAAAATATAATAAATATAAGTGATTTAGAGCACAAGACAGTTATGTGATTGGTTTAGGTTATACATGAGTAATCTACTGTAACTCTATTTTACATGAAGGTATAATCGATATATACATGAGTACACTAGGGGATTTAATCACATAACCACTTCTACTCTCCCACCCCAATCAATACACAAGGATCCGATCACGTTACGTTACGTACACGATAGTTAGTTTGAACATGAAGCACATATGAGCACATGAGATTACATGAGAGCACATGAGAGTACATGAATAATACGAATACAAGGAGTACACGATGAACTTGATAAAGTATATGAACACAAAATACCCGATGTACCCGGTAAGGGGATAACATCTCGAGGCAAGATCCATATAGTTCCAATCCGTGTTAACAATGTGTCAGCATAAGTAGTATCACTACCAAAATTTATCGTTTTAGCGACGGCCACATCCGTCGCTAAGACGACGGTAATTACTATTAGCGACCGATTGCCGACGGATATTGGCCAAAAACATCCGTCGGCAATCAGCTCGTCGCTAATAACCTTCCGTTGCTAAGTTGTCGTCACATGACGGAATAGCGACGGATATTCGACGTCACAATATGAAGCATTAGCGACGCATTTCCGACGGACTGTCTTCCACTTCAGCTTTTAAGTACTGAACTGTGTAGGCTATAGCGACGTAAATTTCCGTCGGTAACCCGTCGTAACAGCATATCAGATCGTATCATTTCGTCGCTAATCCGTCGGTATTCGTCGGTAATTAACGACGGATGTGCGACGGTATTCTGACGGACTATCCGTCGATCAGATTCTGGAAATGCTTGGCATTTCCAGTACCATGGCGACGGAATAGTAGTCGCTAAACCGTCGCTACCGCGATGCCACAGCGACGGATTGCTGACTGATTATCCGTCGCCATGGTTCTGAAAATGTCATGCATTTCCAGAACCATGTCGACGGATTTTCCGTCGCTAAGCCGTCGCTATATAGAGCGACCGATTAGCGGCTGATTACCAGTCGCCCTGGCGACGGCCATTCCGTCGCTATTCCGTCGACACTTATACCACCAGAACGTTGCTGACGGATAATCCGTCGATAACCCGTCGCTGCCTGGAAACAGTTTAAAAACTCTAGATAGCGACGGATTATCCGTCGAAAACCCGTCGGCAACTGGGAATATCAGTCGCTAAACGGTCACTAGTCCGTCGCTAACTGGGTTTTTTGGGAAAAAAAATTGCAGCACATTCCCTGTTCACAAATATATGCATAAACCAAACCAATATATAATGCACACCAATTATCTAACAATCACACAGACCAAATATATAATGCACACCAATTATCCAAGAATCATATAGACCAAATATGCACATACTACCAATTATCCAAGAATCACAGACCAAACCAAATTAATAGAAAATAAATATCAATTATCCTAAAGAGTAACATAATATCCGGTGCTATAAGCCGATTATAGCACAATTAGTTCAAAGCTCTCACAAATAATCCAAATTTTCTTAATACAACATTTTAAGAAGAAGGAGGTCGATTGTCCGTTCCCGTATTCGACCGACGCATATACTCCTCTACAAGGTACGGAGACAAGGCGTCGTAGACAGTGCTCGGAAGTCGGTGAAGCTGCTCTGCGGACATGAGATCCAGGAGTGCCGTCACAGCCGTAGGCGGTAGCACAGGGGCTTTAGGGTTGAAAGAAAGATGGCCCACGGAAGACGGACCGACACCTGCAGTCGACGGACCAGTAGAAGACGGACGAGCACCATCAGCAGACGTACCGGCAGCAGCAGACGGACCGGCAGCAGCAGACGCAGGCAGAAAGTACATGGCAAATTGCTCCCGCAAGGACGACACCGCCTCGTGCAGCTGCGTAAGCTGCGACCTAACATCATCATCTGCCCGGGCCACGGGAGGAGGCAGTGTCGGTGGAAATCTCTGCGTCGCCAAATACAATGGCCCTAGGGAGCCGACTCCGTACAGGAACCCTTTCTTAAAGCCGCCGACGGTATCTACGAACAAGTCGTTCCGAGCGGCCAAAGAAGAGGGCGTCCGGAAGGGCGTCGTTTCACCGACATCCTCGGTGTCAGTTAACTGAGTCCGACTAAGGGCCTCACGATACGCAGCCTATCAAATGAATGTGTTTATATTATAACATTTACCTAAGTTGTAATCTAAATCCTATGTTTCACTAAGTTAAGTGTGAATCCTATGTTTACCTAAGTTATAGTCCGAATACTTTTAATTCTAACGTTAATCTCATAAACATAAGTACTTACATCAGTCTCCTTGGCCCTCTCGTCGACGAAGCTCCCGTCCTTTCGTCTTTTGTGCGTATGCTGGAAGACGTCGTGCATGGTGACCGATTCTGGCGCCCTTCCCTCCTTACCGCCCGTTGGGCCTGCATACAAAATTTGCGTAGAAACTAATTAACTCCTTTAATTAATAATACCTAATTCAAAATCACAATAAATTTACGGTTGCTCACCAGATCTGCAAGTGTCGCTACGTGAGACCTTGATCCCCCCGTATGAAGGCCCGCGGCAGATCGGTTCACCTTCGCCTTCGCTGATTTCTCCTTGTACGCAGGGTTATCCATCATGCCTAAGAGGTCCTCATAATAATCCTGCTGGATCCAATTCGGCCTCGTATGCCCCATTTTTAGGTCATGAATCATATCCCGTATCTTCTTCGAGCATGCGCTTCTGTAGGTCCTGCGGATTCCCTCCTCGCGGTGGAGGGGCCACCAGTACGTTCTCTAACACAGAAAATCAATTATCACGTAATTTACAAAATGGTTGATTAAAGAATCACATAGACTTAACCAAAAAAATATAGATATATACCCTCAACTCGTCGAGCCAGACGTACTGCACGTTTGGGGGCACCGACGTAAAGTTGAGATAGGGACCGTGGAAGTTGGCCCTGATAATTTCTCCAAGGGCCCTGCCAACATTAAACGGAAAAAACCTACAAAGAAGAAATGACTGGATTATTAACTTGAATAAATGAAAGAAATTTAATAAATTAACTTAAATTTACTTACGAGGTCCCCGCGGGCCATAGCTCTCGTCGGAACTCGCCTCTCGGCCTCTCTGGTGCCGTCGGAGGATCCGCGGGTCCGCGTATGTACTCCCCAGTAACCGAATGGAACCGAGTATGGGGGTACTCCGGGGCCCACTGTGCAGTAACTGGGGCATCCCCTGGTGGATCCGCTGCTGGTGGTTCCGATAGCGGATCGGATCCGCTAGCAGATCCGGACTGATGCCTCGATGAAGTGGTCGATCGAGGGCGGAATGCGTCTGTGCCCGGGGTACTCTCCGGGTCGGGCTCGCTCGATGGGGTCACATCCCGGGAACTTTGAATGCGACCACGACCACCAGCACCAGTACGACCACGACCACGACCACGACCCGCACCACCACCACCACCACGACCAGCACCACGACCACGGCCAGCCATCATGACCTGTAAATAGAACACATAAACATAATTAACAATATGAAAGTGTAAATGGATATAAAAAACTAAACTAAAATATACATACCACCAGTAGGGAGACGAGTGTCGCCGCGACGAAAAAGACTAGGAGTGCCATCTGCAATAAGTAAATAATCGAATGAAAAAACATGAATTCACGTAATTGCTTTTATGAGGTCAAACTTAATTCACGTAATTGGAAGTATTTTTACTATACAACAATATTTAACCTAATCATCGTCTTTGTTCTCATCCTCGGCCTCGTCTTCATCATCATCCTCCTCATCCTCATCCTCATCCTTATCTTCATCGTCGATTTCATCTGTATCCTCATCCCCATCAAATTCTTCTTCTTCTTCTTCTTCTTCTTCTTCTTCTTCTTCTTCTTCTTCTTCTTCTTCTTCTGCATCAAAATTTGGGACAAGATGCCTCTTTCTCCCCTGGTTGACAACTAAGTCTTGTGTATCAACCTCTTCCTCCCCTCTATTTTCCTTAACAATATCTTCAACATCCATTGTATCTGAGTGTTGTCCCAAGTATTGGGACTTTTCGATCTGGTCCTCTTGGTATGTTGGGTCTCCAACGTTGAATGTATTTCTAGATTTAATCTTGCATACTGCCCACCGGTCAAATCGATCTCTACGACGCCTTGGGTAGCTTGTATAGTAGACTTGAACAGCCTGATTTGCTATCGCAAATGTATCGGACCCTCTATACCTCCTGCGATGATTTATATCGACGAATCCAAATTGTTTATCGATTCTCCAACCGATATTTGGTGTCGTATCGAACCACTCACATTTGAACATCACAATATGCATATCATATGGGCTAATATATTGTAAATCTACAATATTCCGAAGCACTCCATAATAGTCAAAGTCCGGCTCGTCGTCATAGACGGTGCCTCTTATGCAAACACCGGAATCCTTGGTATTGATGCCGTCATTGATAAATTCGACATTTATAGCATTCTGAGTTGACTTAAACCTGAAGCCATTAACGACATAGCCTGGCCAAGTCTTTATTTGCTTCTTCGGTCCCAGTACCAGATAACGAACACTCTCATGAGTGAGTGTTGTTTCAGGCAATAAAACCTGTAAACAAATATTTATAATTTAAATGTTTCAGATTATATATTAATAATCTCAATTATAATCACAGTTACTTACGTATTTACGAAACCATGACGGAAATGTACAATCAATCTCTCTTTGAAGTCCCTCATCGGTAATATCGGGTCTCCTCATTTTGATTTCATCTCTAAATACACTATTAGAGAAAATAAGAATATATAAGTGTAGTCACTTACTTCATCAAATTCGAGATTATAACGAGTGCAAGTGTACTGACTTACTTCTCCAAATCTCTCACTTCTTGTATGTCACAGTTTAACAAGACATATCGGTGAGCGGCATCATACTCGTCGTCTGTCAACCACCGTCTTTTACTAGCCCCAACAGGCTTGTCCCTTACATTGAATATTCCTCCATCCTCAACGTCCTCGTCATTCCTTTGAGGTCTATTTCGATTTGTCTTAACATGAGTATCGAAATAAATAGAGCAGAAGTTTGAAACCTCTTCGATAAGATATGCTTCGCATATCGAAGCCTCTATATGAGCTTTGTTGCCAACTTTCTTCTTTAGATGGTGTAGGTATCTAGAGAGACAAATTATCTTGAGAATTAAGAAAGAATTTTAAAATAAATGGAAATTTAGCTTAAATTATATCGATATTTATGTACCTTTCAAATGGGTACATCCATCGATAATGAACAGATGCACCGACACGGGCTTCGTATGCTAGATGAATCGGTAGATGTTCCATGCTGTCGAAGAAGCCAGGAGGAAATATTTTCTCCAACTTGCAAATTGTTAAGATAATCTTCTCCTCAAGTTCAACCATGTGTTGCACAGTCAACTTAGTTGAACAAATATCCCTAAAAAATATTGATAGTTCGGCCAACGGAACCCATACAGCAGAAGGCAACAACTCTTTCAAAGCAATGGGCAGTAATCTTTCCATAAACACGTGGCAGTCATGACTCTTCATTCCCGTTAGCTTGCGTTCATTGAGGTCAACGCATCTAGACAAATTCGACACATAGCCGTCGGGAAATCTTAAAGTAGATACCCACTTGCAGATTATTAATCTATCTTTCTTGCTCAATGTGTATTGTGCTATCGGCTTACTTAATTGTCCAGCAGCTCCCCTTTGTATCAAGTTCAGATAAGGACGCTTGCATATCTCGGCAATGTCATGTCTTGCTTTTGGATTGTCCTTCGTCTTTCCTTTAATGTCCATGACGGTATTGAAGACATTATCGAACATATTCTTTTCGATATGCATAACATCAAGATTATGCCTTATAAGATTATCTTTCCAATAAGGCAAGTCCCAGAAGATACTCCGTTTGGTCCAGTTATGGGTTTGTCCGAACCCATCGACACGATTGTTCGATGGATCTTCCATTACAGTAGGAAAATCCTTTATATCTTCCTAAATATCGTATCCCGACTGCCTGGCAGGCGGATGAGAAAATTCTTGTTTTCCAGCTCTGAATGCGTCCTTGTTCTTTCTCCAAGGATGACTCGCGATTGACGATGACAATCAAAGAAAGAAGTTTTTTCGCCATGCTTAAGGCGGAACGCCTTACTATTTTGCATGCATATCGGACAAGACAGGGTGCCGTGAGTACTCCATCCCGACAGCATACCGTATGCGGGAAAATCATTGATTGTCCACATCAGTGAAGCTCTCATCTGAAAGTTCTGTTTCCTGGAAATATCATATGTCGTGACGCCGATCTCCCACAGCTGTTTTAGCTCATCCACCAACGGCTGTAAATATATATCGATATTCTTCGTCAGATTTTTGGGACCCGGTATGATAGCTGTCAAGAACATATAAGGAGTCTTCATACACATCCATGGTGGCAGATTGTAAGGGGTCAGAATGACCGGCCAGCAGGAGTATTGAGATCCCGACTGCCCGAAAGGGGCGAATCCATCAGAACATAGCCCCATGCGTACATTTCTGGGCTCTGCAGCAAAATTTGGATGGCGAAAATCGAAATATTTCCACGCCTCTCCATCCGAAGGATGTGACAATTCTCCATCATCCTTTGTGCGTTCTTCGTTGTGCCACGTCATGTGTTCTGCTGTATTCTGAGACATATATATCCTCTGCAAGCGCTTCGTGATCGACAAGTAATGCATATACTTGTAAGGACGTCGTTTTCTAGTTGACTTTCATTTTCCCCTGACTTCCTTGTAACGATCCGCATTACAGAAGCGGCATCTTTCTACATCCTCGTTCTCCTTGTAGTACAACATGCATCCGTTGCGACAACAATCTATCTTGTCGTACCCCAGTCCCAGTTGTCGGACCATCATCTTCGACTTGTAGAAGTTTTTTGGAAGCTCTTTTGATTCCTTCGGTAACACCTCCTTCATTAGTTGTGTAATCCGATCATAGCAAGTTTGTGGCAAGTTAAAATCGGACTTTATGTTCAATAACCGCATCGTCACTGACAGTACGGAATGTGGATCACAACCAGGATATAAAGAAGTTTCAGCATCCTGAAACATATCATAGAACTCCTTCGTCTCGGGATTAGGATCCTCCGGATCAAAATTAGGCACTGTCGTGTCATACACCATATCTCGTGCAAGGTTCTGCACGTCTCCATAATCAACGGAGCATTCGTCGTCATCGACGACAAAATCCGCTGCAGCATTATCATCAAAAGCATAAGTAGCAGCATTCGCAACCTGTCTTTCGGTATATAGTTCACCTTGCGATGACCACAGGCCGTAATCACGTACGAAACCCTTACGGGTCAAATGATCTCTTACACTCACCACTTCTTCGTAACATCTATTGCGAAAATTACGACATGGACACTTGATTTTGTTACCGTCCATAAACTGAGCTTTGCTCATGGCATACTTAAGAAACACTTCCACGCCTGCCTGAAAATCGTCACTCACACCTATTCTGCTCTCGTGTTGTCGTTTGTACATCCATGTACGATCAACGAAATAACGATCCATCACAGATTAGATGTAAAAATCTGTATAGTAAGACAAACTAAACAGAATTAGTATATAATCATGTAACTGGTGGATCCGCTAGTATTCTAGCTCTTGAAGAGAAAAATATAAATATAGTTGTTACTAATAGTCCGATACCGATAGTGCGATACCGATACCGATAGTTTGATACCGATAGTTCGATACCGATAGTTCGATACCGATAGTGCGATACCAATACCGATAGTGCGATACCGATACCGATAGTTCGATACCGATAGCATGGTTTAAAGTATCGGCCGATACCGATCCGATACGGCCGATACCGATACGGTTTGGCATGTTCCGATCCGATACCGACCGATACCAAATATTGACCGATACCGACTATGGGGGTCTTTGTTCCGGTCAATTCGGCAAAACCAATCGGTAAGGGTGACTACTATTTCATATAATTTCAAAACTACTAAGAAATAACGCTGAAATACTTAAAATTATGCCTAAATGTATAAAATATATGTTTTTAAATGTAAATAATTTATTAATAATTATTTGTTTTTCGATACCAAAGTCCGATACTCCGATACGATACCGCCGATACTACTGATATCGCCGATAGCAATACTCATAGGAATAGTCCGAAATCGATTTCGATACCGATTGTGAACCTTGACCGATAGTGCGATACCGATACCGATACCGATAGTGCGATACTGATACCAAACTGAATCAATTATCGATACCTAGAGTCCACTTCTAGGATATGGGAGCTATATCCTAAATATCTAGTCTAAAATTAACTTGGTTAGGATACTAGAGTGTCCTTATTATCTAGCAAGCACTACCTTAGTCTAGTCACACTAGCATTAATTACCTATAATTCCTACCAAGTCTACAATCAAACATTACACCCTAAGCCGTCCTGCATGCTAATTATAATAGGCACATATATATGTATATCACAGTTAGATTTATAGACCTTGAACCCAAACACACTTATGTAGATGAAGAACTCGCACTATCCATGACACAGTGAACATATACACCATGAACCCAAACTCCATATTCACATTTACTAATCCAAACACCACCAAACTA
The DNA here is from genome assembly GCA_029216955.1 of Iris pallida. Classification (NCBI taxonomy): domain Eukaryota; kingdom Viridiplantae; phylum Streptophyta; class Magnoliopsida; order Asparagales; family Iridaceae; genus Iris; species Iris pallida. The sequence goes on from JANAVB010014832.1 coordinate 81,808, forward strand.
ATGGATAACACCCAATATGGATAACACATTATTTAGCCAATATATAAACTTAGATGAATTTGATAAGCAAAGCCCCCCGCCGCCCCCGACCAAAGCCCGCCGCCCCAAGCCCGCCGCCCAGCCCCCGACGCCCCCGACCAAAGCCCGCCGCCCCAAGCCCCAAGCCCGCCGCCCAGCCCCCGATGCCACCGCCCCAAGTCCGCCGCCCAGCCCCCGACGCCCCCGCGCCAAGCCCGCCGCCCAGGCCCCGACGCCCACGCCCCAAGCCAGCCGCCCAGCACCCGACGCCCCCGCCCCAAGCCGGCCGTCCAGGCCCCGACGCTCCCGCCCCAAGACGGCCGCCCAGCCCCCCGACGCCCCCGCCCCAAGCCAGCCGCCCAGCCCCCGACGCCCCCGCCCCAAGCCCGAATGTCCCCAAGCCCGCCGCCCCCACTGCCCCTACGTCGACACCGCGACACAGAGAGAGAGAGAGAGAAAGAGAGAGAGGGGATTACCTTCGGGAGAGAGAGAGGAGAGGACGCCGTCGTCGTTCACCGAAGCCGCACGAGAGAGAGAGAGACAGAGAGAGAGAGAGACAGAGAGAGAAGAGAGATTGAATTTGGGGGGAATGCCAAAAGTTCCTCCCGCCATTTCATTTAAGTCTGGAACATAAATTTAGCGACGGAATAGCGACTGCTAATAATTCGTCGCCAGGTAGTCACTAATATTGATTATCCGACTGAATATCCGTCGCTAAGTCGTCGCAAATATGTCCCGCCAATTTCCTACACAAATCCTGCTAAATAATCGACTGTGTAGCGACGACAGTAAATCCGTCGCTATAACACCGACAGTCTAGCGACGGATGTGCGACCTTTCCTCCCCATAAAATTAAAATAAAAATGGCAAAGGCTTATAGTCGGAAATCTGTCGCTGAGCGGCCACAAAACCGTCGCTAATACCGACGGAAAAAGTCCGTCGCTAAAAATCCGTCGCTAAATGAGTGTATTTTGGTAGTGTATAGAGCAGGCAATATAGATACTATCATGATAAAAACTATCAGAGAATGTATTCACCTGAATTTGGTTGGAGTCGACGTGCGCAACACAAACGTGTCGACACGGGATAGGTACGACGCTATGATCCACAAGATGGTCTCAAATAATGGCACAAGCAGTTCTACCAAGTTCAGAATAGTCCAAATAGCCTAGTTTGGTATATAGAAGTCCAGAATCAGAGTAGGTACGACTATCGAATCAGGAAATATGAAACGATTATAATAGTCGCGGTTTATGATTTAAGGAAGAAACACTACTAAAAAAACATATAATTATTAGAAAATATATTTTATTAATCACAATATCCTTTAGATAAAAGTTTAAAATATAGAAAATCATCCTAGTACCAAAACCCCAATTTGTCAAATATAAATTTTAGGTCAAAACTTGATAACAATATATTATTATATATATTTATACAATTTCAAATAAACGATACCATTAATAATAACAATAGTAAAAATAATAATAAGATAAATACATATGCATATATAGTATATAGAAAAATAATATTTACAAATATACATTTAAAAAAGGTTATATCCAAACACAAGTAATCAAATCCTATTAATTTATTAGCTCTAATAATAATGAAATGATTAGAAATACATATATAGATACTCATATTCATATATACATAAATACGTATATTACCAATATACTCACACATATACATTTTAAGCCCAACCCAAAATCTATACAACCCTAAACATACTGATCTCCAACAAAAGAGCAACTACTAATATCTAAAGAAACCCAATGGACTCTAAGCCCAGACCATTTGCCCCAAATCCAAATCTAACATCACAAATTACTTAAATGTTGATAAAATAATAAGAATTAATAAGATAGTAATCCATTATCTCTAATAAAATCAATCAAGGGGATCTGATGTGTGCTGGCCACAAGGCCAATTCAAATCCCCAATGACTTGAAAAGGGGAGAGTGAGCTGTTCACTCAACTTCATTTCCAAAAATGTAATCGAAAGTTGTTGTTGCTTTCGAAATCCCAAAATTAACCCATTAACCTTAATTCTCAAATGAAGCATTAGCTTTAAGGCATATGCTAAACAACCAAATATATTCCTCAATAAAACATTAAAAGGGGGGTCAATGTCGTTCGACTTATTCTTTTCCAAAGTAAAACACTCAACTGAAGCAAAGGGGGAAAGCGAGAAAAGCTCACGGTGGCGGCAGCTCGCTCGGTGGCGCCGGTCACCGGACGAAACCAAGGGCATGGGTGCCAGCGGAGGAAAACACAAAGACGGCACAGAGACGGCTCGGCAGCGGTCGCACCTGTCCGGCGTGGAGAGGAGCAACGGAGCGGCGACGGTGGCTTGACTGTGAGATCAACGAGTTTGTCTCTTCCCCACTTGGTGGCCGTGGCGGTGTTGGTTATTGAGTGGCCGAACGCTGGTCGAGTTGGCTGGTGAAGGGGCCGAGCACGATGGTGTGGCGGCGGGAACAGATCTGGTCTGAGGCGGGCAAATCCATCTTCACGGCAGTATGGGGACAAAGAGGAGTAAGTGGTCGTACGGTGGAATTGACCGATCAGGTGAGTTCTCTCCCTCGCCCTATTCTTTGTGTTTGTGGCCGAATGGTTGGAGGAGAATGGGGCAGGGACTGGTGGTTGTGACGATGGTGGGGGGTTGTGGATTGGTGGTGGTGGTGTGGTTTGTCTGTGGTAGTCATGAAGGAATGTCAGGTGGTGAGTAGTGGTGACTGTGAGCGGGTAAGTCGGAAATGGTGGTGGCATGGTGGAGTTTGGAGAAGAAGTCGACGCTGGTGGTCTACTGGTGGTGGTGGTGGTAAGCTATGAGTGATGGTTGGAAGGAGGCAGGAACAGGGGGTCGGGGTGAGCGGCTGTGGAGGAGACGGCCACTGGCCGTGGCCCTTGTAGTGGTGGTAGCTAGGGAAGGGGGTCGGACTGGTGTCGGGACTGGTGGTCGTGAAGAGGGCACAGGAGGGGTGGCGGCTCCTAGCAATTTAGGAATTTATGTTTGTGTAAATATTTGGGAGCGTGCCTATTTATATGGTAGAAGGGAAAACCCTAAAAGGCTAAATGTACATGTAATAGAATTAGGAGAAATTAGTGAAAATGCTAGCCACTAATACTAACTGCTAACTACTAAATTAATTAATACTAAAATAAATACTAGCTAATATTTAATACTAATTAATCTCTAGCTAATTACAATTTAGCTAGCAACGACTAGTTAATACTTAGATCAACAGCCGTAGCCCACTATCCAAGTGCTAACTTTGTAGGCTAAAACTAAGACCAGAATGGTCTTAGTCCGATACGAGGGAAATCGAATAACCAACCCTTTATCAAAAACCTTTAAGCTAAAATAATTAGTAATAAAATATTTTATTTACAAAACATAACCTCACTAATATTTCTCTATATAAAAATAAATGTTTATAACTTGCATATTTTCTCGAAGTGGACAGAAAATTCAATTAGCGTAAATATCCCACATAAAAATAGTTTTTACAAAACCGATGACCAACAAGCACCGATAGCATAATACGATCAAAATTGTACATATATATCGTATTCACAATTTTTCAAAGACTCGTGATAATTCAGAAAAATAATTAAATAAATTATATACAAAATTTCAAAAATCCAAAACTCGGTTAATGGAGGTTACAGAGCACAATCCTAGGCTCGTGCGGCATCACGTCCTAGCAAGGACGAACGGTTCTGCGGAACCGGAACGTGACAACAGCGCTTGCTGATAGACTCATTGGTACCCAAATCCTCAATCGATCAACATCCCATGCCTATCCCATGCACCACTCAGGGATGAATTCACTCAACAAATCCACAAAACTAATTTTGAATCACAATCGATACACATTGAATCTCTCTACAATCCATTCCTCAAGAATCAAAGTACGATATATCTATATCACATCGACGATATCGTCATCTAATTGCACCTCTATCTTAGTTACCATGTTCTACTAATCGAGTCAAACTCATTCTCGTTCGAAATAATTCGAATTCCGCAAACGACTTTGCTATTACCGATGCAAGTTTAGGTACGTAATGCTTAGCCCAATACAGCCAACCAGGCCTTCAGTGAAACTATCATTTGGGTCAATCAACACCCGTGTGACATTTGTAAAATATCTAGACTTATTGTATGGAATATTTTGCGGAACATTGAGTGAGAGCATTATCAATATCGAGTACGAAAATAACAACAGAGTTCGAAGGAATTGAATCAAAATCCAACAACGTAAAGTTGTGCTTTGATACCATTATGTCACACCCCAATTCTGCAGAACCTATTTTCCTCGTATGGGCGTGATGTCACACAAGCCTAAGTTGTGCTCGCACAAGGTGAATACCATAACTACCGATTACAACAACTTGACGACGAGGTCGTCACACAGAAGTCCCAAGCAACGAAGTTGAATAACACAAGATGTATAGAAAACAAAATCTTCTTTATTAATAATGCAGCATAATTAAAAATATACGAGGCCAACATTACAATATCTTAGGTTCACTTTCTCTCAGAATACAAACATTCAATTCACTCTCATCCTCAATACAAAGATCAAGGCTTGCACTTGTAGAAGGCGATGTACATACATTATGTCCTATATAGGTGAAGGCTCCAATGCTGTTGTACGCCTCAAAATGCCAAAAAACTCCATGCCTCAATGCATCCAAGCGACCTCCACCTCGAACGAGCAAGTACTTGTAACCTACATGTAAACTGGTGGGGTGTCAGTACACAGCTGTACTAGCTAGTAGGGAGCATCTCGCTTACCCATACAAAAACTAACACGTTATTTTAGTGTGTGTAACTTATTCTTTTATGGTCCTTCTAATCTTGTCTTAGGATCAATTTCAAGACATAAACTCCTGGTCTACTTAGTGACGCAATGATATAGACATCCCATAAAATCCACTTGTGTAACAACATCGAGGTCGTGTCTTGCAACATAGTGTAATTTACTCAATACTTACCTTATGGCCTTCCTCTGTTTCATCGTACAAATGGCTCAATCATAGACTTATGAACTTAGTATCAACGACTCAAATACGACACCACATCTCATGTCGAAGCACGTGTTTCTTCTTTAGCTAAATCTTAGGCTTCATACTCGTGTTGCATACCATGTACGCATTTTTTTGATTCCTTCGTGCCATACATACACTTCTTGACTCATTCAAGTCGTGTATACACTTATTGACTCATGCGTGCCGTACATAACCTTCTTGACTTATTCTAAGGCTTGGACGCGGATCGTCGCTATTATGCCAACTCAAACTATATGAAAGGGTCACTATCACGACAAGCTATCCCTGGACCATAAGAATAAGACAGTACGTTCGTCAAAATAAGGCACAATTTTGTCAAATTTCTCGCAATATCTGCTATACAGCGCATCCCTCAGGTCAAGTCGCATACCATTCGAGGGTTCCACAAGCAAAGTTCCCCTAAGCCGAATCGATCCCAGTGCCCGGCGACCGTTCGAGGAACTCAAAATCTTGTGCATAAGTTGTCCAATGACCATGCAAGACTCGACTCAACTTACCATACTTCAGAACCATTCCCCATATTTACTTTCCAATATCCATGCAGCTTCTAAAACTAGAGACAGCCTCGGCGATGAACGATCGCGAAAACTTTTCATGTTTTCATACATTTTTACTCCAACTCAGGAATGTCTATTTGATAGCCCTCCTGCTCAACTTTTGACTAATTCGTATTCCGCGGTGCAGTGCTACCAACCAAGTCATACTCTATATGACAAGTCTTTAAATCATGGGACTGTGTGGCTATAACAAGCCACAGAACTGAGGGACCATGCCTGTACATCAAGTCGATAGCCCGTGGAATAACTTGTTTCACTCAATACGTGAGGTTGAAATACCAAGTACCAACTTTTGAAAACCATTGTGGAGAACATCCAAGCAACATGTTGACCATTTTCCATGTTCTATACGTATACTTGACTCAATGGTAATATTTCCTTAACTATGTGGGTTCATCTCTTTTATTAACATAGCTACTCAATGCATGTAAAAACTCAATTTTATTAGTGTGATGAAGGTTAAGCTGAGGCATGTTTATCGAAGCTACCCACCTGAACAAGGAGTTGGCTTGGCCGAGCGGAACTTCATTCAAGTCGTTACATAGTCAAGTCCAAACGTTGTTACGTTTCGAATCATCAGGTTAAACTGAACGGAACGAGGCATTACACAAAGTGCAATAAAGAGACTAGAGAGTACAATAAGAAAGCTTAGATATATTATGCCTCCTCTTGGTCCTCTTGCTACTCCCGCTCCTCCTGCTCCTTCTACTTCTCATGTTGTTGTTGTTTCTTCTGGCACAGCTCATATCGTTCCGGAGGCCATGTATAACATGTTCATGGCATTCTTCGAAGAGTTTGCGTGCATCCATCAATGCCAGCCACCGCAACAACTAGAATTTCAATGATTTTATTATTTTTATGTACCATGCATTGTTGTTTGTAATTATGTTTGAAAATTGTACTTAGTGAAGACTTTATTGTACTGTATTTTGCATTATTTTATCAGATTCTCGTATGATAATACTTTTCTTTGATATTAGTTTGTGGTATTTTGCACTTTATTTTCTGTGAAATATTTTTGTGTATGTTATTGCTTACAAGGATCATGTGATATTATACACAAAACATGAAAATACTTATCCCTATGACAAAGGATAACAACCGAAAATCCTGTCGTTAAATGAATAAAAAATATTAATTTATTCCTTAGGCTGTGTTTGATTGGGCTTTTTTTCCATGGAAAATATTTCCATCATAAATTTTCCACCAATTGTAGTGTTTGATAGCTTATATTTTCCATGGAATTATTTTCCAAAAAACTATCATTTTCCATATTTTCATCTAAAATGGTGGAAAATAAAACTTGTCCAACACATAGGAAAATATCATTTTTCATGAAAAATAACTATTTTTGTGGAAAATACCTTGCAATCAAACGCACCCTTAGAGATAACTAAGTTCATGATATTTTTTATGATGAAATAACGATTATCTAATCCATCACTACCTATGTCGTTATTCTGTCGCTGAGCTAGCGACAATGCTTTACATCTCAGTTGCTATTTTTTTCTTCGTAATTTCCTGGTTAATCCGTCGACGTGGCATTCTAGTGTCAAATTTTCTTTGATTTATAGTACCAAATCGAAAATCATGCGTAAAATGGATACATTTTACCCAAGAACAAATAAACAAAAAATCGTTATTATATATGAAGAAAATGTCCGAACTCTCTAGCCTAGTGGTATTAGAGCGGACATCCGGAGGGGCTGGCAAGGTTCGAGCCCCCCAATTGTGTGTGTGCGTGTGATCTCAAAAAAGTTCGTTATTAATATTAATATTAATATTAATGTTAATGTTAATGTTAATATTAATATGGGATAATTTAGCAAATGCCCCCATTCTAAATGTTGAAATTAGCATATACCCCCACTATTTTATTTATCTAACAAATACCCCCATTTTTGATATAAAATAATAAAAATTTAAGATATACCCCCACTCTTTTACATAGGAGTGGGGGTATTTGCTAAATAAAATAAATAGTGGGGGTATATGCTAGTTTTAACATTTGGAATGGGGGTATTTGCTAAATTATCCCTATTAATATTAATATTAATATTAAATGGACGGCTGAGAGTGAGGGATTTTCTAATGAGGACTTTCGATCCTTCATATATATATATATATATATATATATATATATATATATAGATATATATATATATATATATATATATATATATATATATATATATATATATATATATATGAAGAAAATGTGATATATATATATATATATATATATATATATATATATATGAAGAAAATGTGCTCGCGTGTGGTCTCCCTTGAACGTTTGAGTACTGATCCTTCTTTTACAGCTTGGTTGTGTAACATTTATTTTAAATAAAATGTCAAGTAAATTGTTTTGTTTGTTATTATTCTTAGGCTAAATTACAACTTGATGCTCTCAACTATTCGGATTTTTCAATTTGACATCTAAAACTTTGATAGGTATCAACTTTATATCCTAAATTTTAGAAATGACAAATATATATATATATATATATATATATATATATATATATATATATATATATATATATATATATATATATATATATATATATATGAAGAAAATGTGCTCATGTGTGGTCTCCCTTGAACGTTTGAGTACTGATCCTTCTTTTACAGCTTGGTTGTGTAACATTTATTTTAAATAAAATGTCAAGTAAATTGTTTTGTTTGTTATTATTCTTAGGCTAAATTACAACTTGATGCTCTCAACTATTCGGATTTTTCAATTTGACATCTAAAACTTTGATAGGTATCAATTTTATATCCTAAATTTTAAAAATGACAAAATTATCCCTTCTCCCCCCCCCCCCCCCCCCCCCCCCTACCCCCATCAACTGTCACCACCCTGCCGCCCCCCACCCCACGGATACATCACCCCGCCGCCTCCGGCTCCATCTTCACGCCACGGCTGCAACACACCCCGCGCCCCCCCTCCCCTCGCGCCCCTAATCCCGCCTCCCACCCACTCTCTCTTCGCCTGCGGCGACGGCAGGCGCACGACGGAGAGAGGGAGGGGGGTAGGGCCGCTGTGCGGGGAGAGACCGGAGCCACTGGGTGGGAGTAACGGGGTGGTGACAGCCGGTAGGGGGGAGGAGGAGAGAGGAGGGGTAATTTCGTCGTTTTAAAATTTTAGGGTATCAAGTTGATACTATCAAAGTTGAGTATCAAGTTGAAAAACTCGAATAGTTAAGGGTATCAAATTATAATTTATCCTTATTCTTAACTAGTATATAAGTATGTACTATATACGTACTTTATCGATTAAAATATGTATTTTTTTAGTGGCTAAAAGACCGTTGTAATTATTCTAGTCTTTATTAAAACTACTTAGGAAAACTAAAAATAGCCTCCTCAATTGTTCTAAATATATTATTATAATTATTATATATATTATTTTACACATGTCTGTAAGCTTATTTAGGAATGCCAAATGACAGCTCTCGTAATTATCTAGCCACTGATATAATTAACTTTTGAGTTTGATTATGAGGTGAAAAAATGTGGAAAATAAATCAATGACAAGGAATTATTTTACTAGGAAAATATTCGATGAAATTTTTTACGGAATTAATTTAGGTGTTTGATTGTCGTTATTTTTCATGAAACTATTTATTTTTAATGGAATTTGATATTTTTCTGTGGGTTGGACCAGTTTTGTTTTCTACTATTTTGGAGAAAAATATAGAAAATGATAGATTTTTGGAAACTAATTTCATGAAAAAATATATACTATCAAACATTATAATTGGTGGGAAATTGTGATAAAAATACTTTTCATGGAAAAAAAGTTCAATCAAACACATCCTTGTAATGTTTTACTTAGTGATGGATTATATCAAAATGAACAATTTTAAATAATAAACATATGTAAGGATATACTTTGGAAACAAAAGTCTCACGTTGAAGCTGACTTTTCCAACATATAGTGCTATAAATAAAAGAGCATTAAAACCACAAGATTTCAGTCTATTTTTTGAAATAATATAGAGTTATTTGTATTTATCCCCTCAATGGCTAATCCTATTTCTACTCCCCCCCCCCCCCCCAATTTTATTTTAGTTAGTGTTACCCCCCCCCCCCCCCCCCCCCCCCCCCCAATCTTTGGGTAAAGGTGCAAATAAATCCTCCTTAGATTTGCGTTTTTGCATTTGAAGACCCCTTGTTTAAAAAAAAAATCCACATTTTATTTTTTGTTCAGTTTGCAACAATGCTATTAACAAACGTTAAAATACGTCTAAAAGTACGATTCTATCCCTCCCCCCACTCTCTCCCCCCTCTCTCTCTGGTGGTGGGAGTTTGTCAAGCGGGGCCAACCAGAGGAGAGTGGAGGGTGGCCGGCCAGCGGAGGGAGGAGGGGACGGGTCGAGCTAGGGGTGAGCATTCGGTTAATTCGGTTCAAACAGAACCGGAAACCAAATTGAGCCGAAAATCGAATAAGTAAAACCGAAACCGAATTAGCCCATAACCGAATCAAACGGAACCGAATTAAATCGGTTCGATTTACGGTTTATTTACAATTTTTTGTTAATATATATAGTAATTAAATATACATAAATTTATTTTATATATATATATATATATATATATATAAATTTATTTTATATATATATATATATATATATATATATATATATATATATATATATATATATATATATATATATATATATATATATATGGAAGCGGATCAAAAGCCCCCCTTAGAAAGCCTCCCAAAAGCTCCCCTCTCTCTAATCCGTAATTTAATGTTAATATTAATGTTAATATTAATGTTAATGTTAATATTAATGTTAATATTAATATTAATATTAAATACTAAAATTAACATTAAACTTAACATTAAAATTAATATTAACATTAACACTAACATTAACATTAATATTAACATTAACATTAACTTTAATATATAAAAAATTAAAAAAAATTTAATATTAACATTAACATTAATATTAACATTAACATTAATATTAACATTAATATTACGAATTAGAGTGAGGGAGGTTTTTAGGGGATTTTCTAAAGGGACTTTTGATCCGCTCCCTATATATATATATATATATATATATATATATATATATATATATATATATATATATATATATATAGGGAGCGGATCAAAAGCCCTCCTTTGAAAGCCCCCCAAAAACTTCCTTCACTCTAATTCGTAATATTAATGTTAATATTAATGTTAATGTTAATATTAATGTTAATATTAATTTTTTTTATTTTTTTAAATATTTTTTATATTAATGTTAATGTTAATATTAATGTTAATGTTAATGTTAATGTTAATGTTAATTTTAATGTTAATTTTAATGTTAATTTTAGTATTTAATGTTAATATTAACATTAATATTACGAATTAGAGTGAGGGAAGTTTTTAGGGGATTTTCTAAGGGGGTCTTTTGATCCGCTTCCATATATATATATATGTATATATATATATATATATATATATATATATATATATATATATATATATATATATATATATATAAACTAAATTTTCTTATTCTGTTTTTGGTTTGGACCGAAACCGAAACCTAAGACCAAAACAGAATAAAAAAATTTAGTATTTTCAAAACCGATACAGAATAAGAACTTTTTTAAACCGAGCCGAATCTCTTATTCGGTTCGGTTCGATTTTCGGTCCAAACCGAATAATGCTCACCCTTAGGTCGAGCATGGCCGACCAGCGGAGGGGGGTCGGCCAGCGGAGGGAGGAGGTGGTTGGGAGGGCTGGCTAGCGGAGGGAGGTAGGGGACGGGTCGAGGGGGCCGGCTAGCAGAGGGAGGAGGGGCGGTCGAGGGGGGCCGAATAAGAAAAAATCGAACAGAACCGAATAAGATATTCGGTTCGGTTAAAAGAAGATTCGGTTCGATTTTGGTTTTGAAAATACTAAATTTTCTTATTCGGTTTCGGTCCAAAACCGAAAATCGAATAAGAAAATTTAGTTACTATATATATATACTAAAAAATTTTAAGTATATTTAAGTACTATATATATTAACAAAAAAGTACAAATAAACCGAATAAACAAAAATCGAACCAATTTAATTTGATTCGGTTATGGGCCAATTCGGTTCGGTTTTGATTTTGCTTATTCAATTTTCGGTTCGTTTTGAACCGAATGCTCAACCCTAGCTCGACATGTCCCCTCCTCCCTCCGCTGGCCGGCCACCCTCCCCTCTCCTCTAGTCGGCCCCGCTTGACAAGCCCCCACCACTGGAGAGAGAGGGAGGAGAGAGTAGGGGGAGGGGTAAAATAGTATTTTTAGACGTATTTTAACGCCTGTTAATGACATGGGTGCAAACTAAGCGAAAATTAAAATATGAGGTTTTTTTTTAAACAATGGATCTTCAAATGCAAAAACGCAAATCTACGTTTATTTGCACTTTACCCAAAGATTGGGAGGGTAACACTAATTAAAATAAAATTGAAGGAGAAGTAGAAATAGGATTAGCAATTGGGGGGTAATACAAATAACTCTTTAATATACTCTTAAAAGAGAATATCTTAATTTTCATTGACATTTCTCCTTCTAAAGACATTAGAGATGTTGATCTATTGCTTTTATTATCTAGAAATGATGCATAGAGTGAGAGTATCAATATGCATAGCACGTCTCCAACTTTGTGCTTCAACTAGTAGGCTCCTGTCATAATCTTAGAAACTGTTAAATTTGAAGGGACTCAGACCACTTCATCATAAAACCCTAAAAAGATTTAATAAAGATACATATGTTGTCATCTCCAAATTCTTTGAACTTCCTGAATATACTATTTGCTATATATGTTTTAGTGTGAGGTCTTCGTCTATGTTAAAGAAAAAAATCATTTCTCTATATAATTTTTTTCCATAAGAATCTGTCTACACTCAACCTCTTGTAAGAGGTTAGATTGTCCTAACCGAAACTAATTGTGGTTGTCCCTTGAGCTGATCTCTTGTGAGACGTTTTTTTATATCATGGGAGGTCATCCGTGATCCAACCTCTTGCGCTTGCAAGTCACGCTGGATCTAGGAGGTTGTCCAAAGTAGAATAGGGTTGTCAAAGTCCAAAATCTTGACAAACTTATTCATGGACCAGCTATGTCTACACTCCAGCCCATCTCAATTCAAATTTCTGACTCTGTCCTTACTTCTTGTGTGGAAACCAATGATTGTTTGTCAAATGTCAAATTGCAATGAGTTACCCGAAGTAGAAGATATGTGACATGAAATATATTCCAACAATCCATTAATTCCAAACAACACATATTGTTGGAGTTTGGTCCTTTTCTATGTGAATTTTAGTCCCACATCGGCTAGACCAAAGGAGTTGTATCTCTATATAATAGGTTTTCTATTTTAGAGATGCACATGTGGTGTAGAGGTGCACATGGGTGTGCCATGTGGGGTTATTTTTCTAATGGGAAAAGGGCTAAATCAACAATAAAAGCATTCATGCTTTTTGCTCTCGGGAAATTCATTTCCATGGGAGCTAAGCCCCGTAGGGGCTTAGCGACTTGGACTCGGACACGGGCTCGGGCTCAGGAGGCGTAATGTGGCATTTTGTTGGCGTTTTGTTGGCGCACTTTGTACTTAACACGTCAGCATCGTCGCTAGGCGCATAGTGCGCTTTAGTTGCGCGAGCCACTTGCGCTGCCACGTCGCGCAAGCCCAGTTGCGCTGCCCAGGTGTGTCAGCATCGTCGCTAGGCGCATAGTGCGCTTTAGTTGCGCTCGTTGCGCGAGCCACTTGCGCTGCCACGTTGCGCAAGCCCAGTTGTGCAAGCCCAGTTGCGCTGCCCAGGTGTGCGCCCAGGTTGCGCTCAGGTTGTGCTCGTTGTGCGAGCCACTTACGCTGCCACGTTGCGCAAGCCCAGTTGCACAAGCCCAGTTGCGCTGCCCAGGTGTGCGCCCAGGTTGCGCAGGGTTGCGCTGGGTTGCGCGGGTTGCTCGAGTTGTGCAGTTTGCGCAGTGCGTACAGTGCGTGCAGTGTGCGCAGTACGTGCAGTGTGCGCAGATCAGTGCGCGCTCTGTCGCGCAGAGTGCAAGAAGCGCTGGTTGTGCGCAGTTCGTAGCAGAACGTGCATTTGCATGTTCTGGGCGGTTGCTACATGTTCGGGGTGGTTATTACCACGTCCCTAACTTTGTGGCAACCGTCCAGTTGCTGCAGGGCCTATATGAGGCATCCTCTCTCTCAAGGCTCATTACAGAATAGAAAGAGAAGCCACCAGATAGTTTACGAAGTGTTCTTTAGCACAAGTAAACAGAGAATTCAGACAGACGTGTTCTTTAACACAGTTCTGATCAGCAGCCTTCGCGAGAGAGAGAAAAGGCGCCGCACCAGCGTTGCTTTTGCACGGGAGTTCGTGTCCATCCGAGGAGTCAGAAGAGCAGGAGTATTCCAAGTTCTCCAACGAACTTGCTGGTTCCTGGAAGCTGTTTGTGTGGGGCGAATAAAGCTTTGTGCAACGGTGATCATTCACCCTAGCAGGCCTTCTTCCATCTTTCGCCAGTCACCTTCTTCGTTGCTTCCGGTAATTCTGATTGTATCTTCTTTTTAGAAGTACTACGATCGAATCATGTTGATTACGAAATCTTTTTAGATTCTCGTAATATCATAATGATATCTTTTTAGATCTTCATTTTTACTTGCGCAACCTTCCTAGAAGTGTTGCGTTGGAACATTATTTTTATAATTGTTTCATATTCTTAATTTTCCCTCGAAAAATTGTGCCCAGTCACTAACAATATCAAAGCTTTATTGCTACGATGGAAAACGTTAATGCTTCACTCCTCAATACTGACTTTTGCAAATTAGAAAAGTTTGATGGAGAGCATTATCAAGTCTGAAAGAGGAAGGTTTTTCTCACTCTTCAACTCAGAGACGTGGATCACGTGCTTCTTTAAGAGGAACCTACCGTTCCAGATACTGGGTCTGCTGTCGCAATCTCTGCGGCTACTAAACTTCAGGCCAAGTAGAGAAGAGAAAAAGCATTTGCAGGCTGCTTATCCTGAATGATATGGAGGATTCACTTGCAGAATCCTATTCTAAGAAGAATATCGCTAGAGACATATGGGAGTCTCTAGAAAAACTCTACGAAGAAGACAAGAACCGCAGTAAAATATTTGTGGTTGAAAAATATCACAAGTGGTTCTTTGAGGACGAAAAGTCTATGCTGCCGCAGGTGAAGGAGTTCCTGAAACTGCGACAGAAGTTGGAAGACGAGGCGATGCCCCTCCCCGACAAGTTTGTTGTTGGAGGGATTGTCTCAAAGCTCCCCGCTGGGTGGAGCAAGTTCTATGCAAACATGCATAGGAAGAAGCTTAAGATCAGCCTTAAGATCTTTTGCAGGAAATATATGTTGAGGACCAGATGCGGGCTCAACTCAAGGTGGACACACTGTCCAAGCAATTGGCTAACGCCAATCTGGTTCAGTCCAAGGAACCAAGGGAAAAGCAGGCGGCTTTCTACAGCAAAAAAAAGGACCCTGACAATCTGAAGGTTAAGGGAACTTCTATCAAGAAAAAGAAGCCAAAGTCTCAGATGCCTTGCTTCAAGTGTGGCAAGAAGGGCCACTTTAAGAATGAGTGCAAAGCAAAGACCAAGCAATCAGAGCAAGGAGAGCCTAGTAAGGTATCTATGATCACTGACGTAGTTGCTATGATTGTACAAGTTGATGCAGTAAGGATTGACTCTGACTGGTGGGTAGACACTGGAGCCTCCTGCCATGTCTGCTCCAGTAAGAAGTGGTTCACCACCTATACACCTACTTCTGAAGTGGTTATGATGGCGAACCAGGCACAAGCTGAAGTGCTCGGGATCGGGACGGTGGTGTTGAAGCTGACTTTGGGGAAGTCTCTGACGTTTCAAGGCGTGAAGCATGTACCTGCTATCGCCAAGAACCTGATCTCAGGAGGCCAACTCTGCAACGCAGGCCTCAGGATGGACATCAATGCTGGCCAGATGGTGATGTCTATCAAGAGAACATATTTCGGGAAAGCTTTTTATACCGAAGGAATGTTCAAGATTTAGCTTGTAAATCAGTCCAATGTAATTAATGTAATTAATAAAGTCACTCATTCTGCTTATACTCTTGAGTTGTGGCATAATAGGCTAGGACATGTTCATTGTAAACGAATAAACAGAATGTCTAGTCTAGGACTTATCTCCAAGTGTGGGGGTAAGATAGAGAAATGTGAAGTTTGTGCTCAAATAAAGTTCACAAGGAAACCCTTTCCTCGGGTTAATCGAAGTACAGATCTTCTGGAGTTGGTACACTCCGATATCTGTGACTTCAAACAGTTCTCTACAAAGGCCGAAATGAAGTATTTCATAACCTTCATCGATGACTTCTCAAAGTATGCGTTCGTCTACTTGTTGAAGGCTAAAGATGAAGCATTCGAGAAGTTCAAGGAGTTCAGAGCCGAAGCTGAGCGGCAGACTGGACAACAACTCAAAAGGATAAGAAGTGATCGAGGTGGGGAGTACAGGTCTCATGAATTCGCATCATTCTGCAAAGAACATAGAATTGTCAATGAGACTACGGCTCCGTACTCTCCTCAATCAAATGGAGTAGCAGAGAGGAAGAACAGAACGTTAACATAAATAATTAACTCAATGTTGTTGACTGCTGGTCTTCCTAAGTGCTACTGGGGAGAAGCTGCATTGACGGCCACTTTTATTCTAAATAGAGTGCCTCATGCAACTTCAGACGTTACTCCTCATGAACTCTGGTTCAAGGTCAGATCTAACTTGAATGTCATTCGAGTGTGGGGGTGTCTGGCATATGTCAAGCTTCCAGATCTGAAGATTCAGAAGCTTGGGACAAGGACTACTAAGACGATCTTCTTGGGGTATACCGAGAAGAGTGATGCTCGGAGATTTCTTGATATTGAGTCAAATCATATTATTGAATCTCGCGATGCAGAATATTTTGAAGACAAATTTGCAAGGTACAAGAATATTGTTCTTGCGGATGTTCCGGAGAACAATGAGGGTGCGCAGGTCTTCAATGAAGATGTGGTCCAAGAAGATGTTGTTGAAACAACGGTTGAACCAGAACAAGCTGAGCCGTCAGCTAAGCGTATGAGGAGGCCGAAGGACTTCGGAAGTGACTTTGTCACCTATCATGTGGAAGCAGATCCGCTTACCTATGATGAGACGATGAAGACCAGAGATGCGGTTTTCTGGAAGGAGGCGATTGACAATAAAATTGATTCCATCACCTCAAATAACACTTGGGTGTTGGTTGATCTTCCTGAAGGAGCGAAATCTATCGGATGCAAATGGATCTTCAAGAAGAAGATGAAAGCAGACGAAACTATTGACAAGTTCAAGGCTAGGTTGGTAGCCAAGGGGTTTTCTCAGAAGCAGGGGATTGACTATTTTGACACATATGCTCCAGTAGCCCGGATGACCACCATCAGAATGTTGATTGCTCTCGCAGCAATACATAAGATGGTGATACATCAGATAGACGTGAATGTTTGACATGAAATATAAAAGAACAGAACAATTATCGGAGGACCGGACTTTTACTTTACGTTACAAACTCGCTTGTACAAAGAAAGCCTAGGGACGAAAACCTAGGTACAGCAGTCTAAGTACAATTGTTTATTTTAGATTTTGGGGGGTGACGATAGAGGCTCGGGAAGGCGACGACAGCCCTGCCTTACTCCTTGGACGATCGGTATGCAGCCTTGGCTCCTGTGAGAAGATGGTTGGCGTTGATGAAGAAATGCTCTTCTTGCTCTCCTCGTGTTGCTCTTCTGGCTTCTCTCTCTCTCTGTGTGTATTTTCTCTCTGATTATTAGGGGGAAGCTCTCTGTGTATGCCTCTCTGATAATGTATATCTCTCCTCGTATCTCTCTTTTTTTGCAAAGGAATGGCACCCTGCTATTTATAATAGTTGGAGCATCATTAGGGTTTGGATGATAACCCATTCACAAAGTGGCGGCAACCTGATGCTTAATCAATCTGGACCATTTGTTTTAATCGTGAAGGATCTGGGCCATAAATGGGGATAGCACTGAATCTTGCGAATGATTAATGCTGATTGCTTTAAATCTTCATGATTGGTTGTGTCAAGCTTGGATCTCTCACCACGTGTCCCATTGGCTTGATCATGAATGATATGACCTGATCTAATTAATTATAAGGATAACGTTAAATATGGTCATTAGGATCTGGTAAATCTCTGATTGATTTGTATCTCATAATCATCCTTGCTACCAGCTGTCAAGTTGTGGGGGCAATTGAATCTCTGCCACGTGTCTTAATGATAGACTCTGCCAGAGCCACATGATATCCATAAACCGCATGAGACAGCGTCTCAGTGAACCGCATAGGTATAGTATTTGCGAGCCGTATGGGATGGTTTCTCGGTGGGCCGCATAAGTGTATTACTCGTGAGCCGCATGGGATGGCTTCTTGGTGAGCCGCAGGAAGACGATTCTTGCCAGCCGCATGGAGCTGTTCTTCACTAGAGCCGCATGGAGGTAGCCACGTGTCAATCTCGGATCGTGTCAAAGATTTTCTCCTATTCCCAAAGAGTCTGTTATTATGACAGGGCCATTATGACACTTCATGTCAGAGCCGTCAGCTGTCAAATGATGACAGAGTATTAAATAGGGCCATTGCTCGATGGCCAGCTGTGTGAAGGGGTCCTATGGGGGCACGTGGCGTTGATCGAGCCGCATATCTCTGTTGGTCGAATGGGAGCCGCATGTACTTCTGAACCGCATGCGGCTAGGGGGCTCTTTGAACCGCATAGGACTGTCCCTATGTAAGCCGTATGGACTCTCCTGACCGAGCCGCATGAGACTAAGAGTCTCTCTGAACCGCATGGGACTGCTCCTGTATGAGCCGCACGGGGTTCACTCAAGTTGCTTATGTGTTTGAGCCGCATGTCCATGTTGGTGACTTTTGAGCCGCATGATACTCTTGAGCCGCATGAAGCTCGTCTGATTTTGAGCCGCATGAAGCTTTCTGGGTTCTGTGCCGCATGAAGAATCTCTCATGACCGAGCCGCATGAAGGACGTCTCATGACCGAGCCGCATGAGGAATGTCTCATGACCTAGCCGCATGAAGGACGTCTCATGACTCGCATGAGGAATGTCTCGATCAGCCCGTGCACTCGCTTTGTGGGCCCGGGTATCCCGAACACACGAGTGCGTAGGTATCATGTTTGCTCCCTGATGTGGGGCTAATAGAAACACTTGCCTTCGATCTTTGTTGGAAGACTCTTGAGAACCACTCTGTCTGTTTGTCGCCGGGGACTGGACACGGGCGGCTCTGTACAACTTTCCATCAGAGGCCCGCTTAGCGGGACGTTCTTGATGGTCAGAGGTTGGGATAGCTGACTGAGCCCGATGAGCCCGCGCTGCCCTAGACTTCTTCTACTTAGCACCCGAAGGTGCGTAATAGGAAGAGTCCAAGTTTGGAAGGAGGGAAGAGAAGTTGGTGCTCTTTTCAAAGGAGGTAAGGGGGCTCTATTTATAGAATGGAGTGAGCCCTTTCTTCTTCTCCTTTCCGATGTGGGACTAAAAGTAATATTTTTCATGCTTCTACAGGACCCCCTTCAAAGTTTCCAAATTGCAAATTTGGAACACTTTGAATAAGAAGCATGGAAAGTAGATTTGTTTAGGTGTGGCAATCCAATCAGAGGTAGCATGGACGTGATAGGTTTGGGTACTTCCGCTGGGAATTTTATGTGGACTTATCATCCTTGGTGTACCTTGGTTTTAGGTACGGATAATAAGTTGAGAGAGGGAACCATCATATTTACTCAGAGGTGGTATGGACGTGGTAAATATAAGGTTGATGGTAGAGCTTTCCTACTCAGAGATGATATGGACATGGTAGGAGTGAACTCGAATGAGGATACATAGAACATCACAGAGGTGCTATCAACGTGGAAGTTCTATGCATTGGGTGAAAGAATGTTATGGAACAGCAGGGCTCCGAAAGCATGTGATGATGAGGAAAGATGTGGATGTACCAAGGGACCTAGTACGGCATTTGTGGTCAGCAGAGGACATTTGTGGGCCTATTATCCTTGGCATACCTTGGTTTTAGGTACGAATAATAAGTTTGATAGGGATACCTAGAACAACTCCGCGGTAAGGCGGATATGGAGGTTCTTGGTATCGGGCGAAAGAATGCCATAGAGCAGTGATCAGTTCTCTGTTTTCTTTCACCGTTTTCTTTTCTTTTTGTCAATGGATGTGATCCCAGATGATATAGTACTTTGAATTTTGAATAAATGAGCATGTTTCAACTCATCTTCTCTTTCTTGTACTTGTGGTATTTGTGGAATTGGACCTGCTGGGGGATTATTTGTGGACATGTTACCCTGGGCGTACCTTGGTTTTAGGTACGAGTAACAAGATTGGTCATGATGTCCGGAACAGCCATGGCAAAGTGGTCACGGATGCTCTCGGTATTGGACAAAAAAAATGTCGTGGAGCAGCTGGGCTCCCGGGGCATGGTGAGATGGTGGATTTATGCTAAGAAGCTTAGCAAGGAATATTTATGGACCTATTATCCTTGGCGTACCCTGGTTCGGGATACGAATAATAGGGTGAAAGGAAAACCAACATATTTGCTCAGAGGTTATGAGGACATGGCAAGCATGAGGCTTTTACCGTAGAATTTTCCTGCTCAGAGGTAATGAGGACATGGCAGGGGAGACTTCACGGAAGATATTCGTGGTCAACAGCAGACATTTGTGGTCAATAAAGGACATTTGTGGACCTATTACCCTTGTCGTACTCCGGTTGTGGGTACAGATAATAGGTTGAAAGGGAACCGACATACTTGTTCAGAGGTAATGAGGACATGGCAAGTATGAGGGTTTTACCATGGAGTCTTCCTACTCAGAGGTAATAAGGACATGGCAGGAGTGGACTCAATGGAGGATATTTGTGGTCCTATTATCCTTGGCGTACCTTAATTTAGGATACAGATAATCAGATAAAAGGGGACCGACATACTTACTCAGAGGTAATGAGGACATGGCAAGTACGAAGGTTTTACCGTGGAGTCTTCCTACTCAGAGGTAATAAGGACATGGAAGGAGTGGACTCAACGGAGGGTATTTGTGGACCTATTATCCTTGGCGTACCCTGGGGTTTTTGTTTTTTAGTACAGATAATAAGTCGAGGGGGGACCAACATATTTACTCAAAGGTAATGAGGACATGGCAAATATGAGGGTTTTTTTCGACGGAGCCTTCCCACTCAGAGGTAATGAGGACATGGCAGGAGTGGGCTCAATGAAGGAGGGAACATAGAACGACTCAGAGGTAATGAGGACATGGAAGTTCTATGTAAAGGGGTGATTTGTTTTTGGCGGAAGCAAAACGACTCAGAGGTAATGGGGACATTGCCGTTTTGGAATTTCGTGGATCGGTTACCCTTTTTGTGCACTGGGAGTACGGGTAGTAGATCATGAGGGAGGATCTCTTCCAGGAAGAAAGTTCAGAGGTACGATCATACATGACTTACTATCTGAAAGAGTGACCAGAATGTGAGTTCAGAGGCACCAGAGGGTACATAACTCGATAATCTAGAATATGGAGAGGTGAGTCCAGCGGCACCAGCGGGTACATGACTCGATAATCTAGAATATTAGAGAATGTGAGTTCAGCGGCACCAGCGGGTATATGACTCGATACTCTGAAATGTGGTGGATGTGAGTTCAGCGGTACGAGCGGGTACATGACTCGATACTCTGAAATATGAGTTCAGCGGTACCAGCGGGTACATGACTCGAAGATCTTGGAGAGAATGTCGTTTAGACATAATATTTCTTCAGGAACTTGCCGTTGATGGGCAACATGAGCAAGTCTCCATTTTGTTTTGCAAGACGGTAAGCACCGTTGGAGAATACTGTCTCAATGATAAATGGGCCTTCCCACTTTGGTTGGAATTTGCAGGCAGTCTTGTGAGTCATGACCATCGGCCTCCGGACTGCCAGGATGAGATTGCCCACCTGGAATGTTCTGATTTTTACCTTTTTGTTGAAGGCTCCAGAGATGCGTGCTTGGTATAGCTCAATTCGTTGCTGAGCCAAGAGGCACTTTTCATCTAGTGCCTCCAATTCTTGTAGCCGGCGTCGGTAGTTATCATCCGTCGTCAACTGATATGTGAGGGCGACGCAAAGTGAGGGGATCTGAGTCTCTAATGGGAGAACTGCCTCGCTCCCGTATACTAGGGAGAACGGTGTATTCCCGGTGGCTGTTCGGACTGTAGTACGGTACGCCCATAAACACTCGCCGAGCTTCTCGTTCCAGTCGCATTTGTTGGAAGAGACAAACTTCTTGAGGAGCTTGATGATTATTTTGTTGAATGCCTTTGCCAACCCGTTTGCTGCCGGGTTGTATGGTGTCGAAGCGACATTCTGAATACGGTGCTTATCGCAGAACCGATAGAATGTGTGGCTTGCAAACTGCGGACCATTATCATGGATGATCCTTCGGGGCAGTCCGAAGCGGTAGATAACGTGATGCTTAAGGAAACTGATCACGTTTGAAGTCTTGACTTCTGCGAGTGGGACAGCTTTCGCCCACTTGGAGAAGTAATCAGTGATCGCGAGTATGAAGCGATGTCCTCGGAAGCTTGATTGTCAGTGGTTCAGTTGATGGAGCAGAGCGTGGAGTCGTTGGCAGACTAGCGACCCCCAGTTTGGCACTTGATGTGGAGCGAGGAGTGGCCGGTTCGCTAGAAGCGTCAGACCTCGCATCGGGGTGACAACCCTTCTTGGGAAGGCGTATCGTCAGTGGCCTATCAGGGGGATTGAGCTTCTCCATTTGGGGTTGACCGACTCTCGACAGTCTGATTGTCAATGGCCCCGTTGTGGGTCTCGGCACTTGGCCTGACCTTGGCAGCCGGATTATCATCTGCTCTTCCTGCGCCGAGAGGCTGATCGCGTCCTTACGCAGAGTGGCAGTAAGGGGCGCGGACTTGTCTGGCTTGCGAGCTTGAAGGTGAATCGTCAGAGGTCCTTCTGATCCCGTAGCCGTTTCGATACCAGCTTGTTCATTTCCTTCATCAAGGTGCCTCTTCGACTTTTCGTATAGGTAGGAGTCCGAGTAGTAGGATTCGACCCCTTTGAAGGGATCAATATCGACAAATTATGTCTTCACGAAGCCGTGTTTGTCTACATATTTGAAGCACTGGTGTAGCATGGAAGGTACGATCATGTAGTCGTGTATCTATGGGCGCCCCAAGAGGATGTTGTAAGAAGTGTCTGTATCTATGACGTAGCAGGTGACTTCGGATTGGAGGTCGCCAATTTGACACTTCAGACGAATCTTTCTAATATGATAGCTCCTGCCCGAATTGAAACCGCTAATGGCGGTGCTTGTAGGCGTCAGGCGATGCATCGGGATGCGGAGGTGATGTAGCAGACCCTTCGGGATGATGCTTATGGAAGAGCCAGGATCTATGTGCATCCGATCCACCTTCACGTTGCCGATGTACCCTGTGTAGTATAGCGGGCGATCGTGTAGGTTGGTTTTGATGAGCATGTCTTGCGGAGTGAAGACGATGTTGGGCATTGCTCCCGTGCAGGCACTGTCTTGGAGATCCATGGGTGAGTCCTCCCCGGTGAGGTTGGATTGAGCCAGATAGACATCGGCATTTTGGAGTGCTTCGCTTAATGCAATACGAACGTCCTTGGAGAGCCTTAGGAGTTCGTATAGTGACAACTTGGCCGGTGTGTTAGCCAATTGTGCTAAGATGTCAAAGTTGTAGGGCCTCTCTAGCCCTTGGGCTGCTTCTTTTCGGAGGAATTTGTCGAAGCGAGTCTCCTTTGGCCTAGGCTTATCGGTCGTCGAAGGCTGAGCCGGTCCCAGGGCATCAGTTGTAGTGGGTTGATGATTTTCAGCTGGATTGTCAACCACGGGTTGGGATTGCGCTCCGGACCGTGTGACGACGGCTGTAGCTTCCTCATTGTCTGTCGAGATTGTGTGGCAGGTCCTGATTTTTCCACTCTTCTTTCTGTTGGTGGGAGGTGGTGTGGGCCGAGTTACTTCTGGTACCAAGTCTGGATGGACCCACATGACCTCCCCTCGTGAGGTGGTGAGAGGTACTAGACCAGCAGCCTGTTCCCGGGGAGGTGGAAGATTGGTAATCTCTATTGTCGCCAGAGGGACGGGGATTACCCCGTCTTGAGTCTCCGTCGGAGGGAAGCTGCCGAATTGTACGGATACCATATTGGCTGCTACGGTTACCTCTTCGAAGTCGATGGCCAGAGCGTTCGAATCGATAAGGCTTTGGATGTACCGTTTTAGTTGGTAACAGTCGTATGTGGCGTGGTGTACGTAATGGTGGTAATGGCAGAACTTTGGGTTCTCCAGATCAGCCGGCCGAGGCTCCCGTCTTGGTGGAGGAAGCTGAATTCTATCTCCTTGTATGAGCATGTCCAAGATAGGCTTGACGTGGCCGTCTTCGAAGGAGTAATCGATTTACGGCCATTGTTTGTCTGCTGTCTTTGGCTCAGGTTTCTGTGCCGTGTCGGCCACCATAGCCTGCTTGCCTCTGCCGTCCCGATTGTTGGAGGGACTACCCCCATTGTCATTATTGGTGTTAGGACGCTTGCCCTTGTTCTCTCCGTCTGAGATGTGCAATCCCAGTTGGCGAGCTTTTTTCAGTCGTTCTTCGGCGCTTGTGGCACTGATGATGAACGTCTTCCAATCCTTGAATTGACTTTCGCCCATCCAGAGGCTGATTGTTGAAAGCAGTCTCTTTTGGCAGATCTCAATCAAAGAGGAATCTAGATTTCCGGAGGGCAGCTTCATGGCGGTTTGGCAGAACCGTTCAATGTAGTTCCTTGTTAACTCCTTCTCCCCTTGGACGACGTCCATGAGAGTGGACATAGTGACGTCCTGTCCTACTTCGTAGAATCGCTCCAGGAACAGGCGCTTGAAGCCGGTGAAGGAGTGGATACAGTTGTCCGGCAGATTGCGGTACCAATCGAAGGCGACTCCTTCCAACGCCCTAATGAATAACCGTGTGAGGATAGCATCATCATGGGGCAGATGGTCGATGGTGACCTCAAAGTAAGTGATGTACCGACTTGCTGAGGTCTTGCCATTATATGGGTTGATATTGAACGGCTTATATTTTGGCGGGAATGGAACATCCCTCCATTCAGCAGGGTATGGTTGCCGTATTCTGAGATCTTGAGCATTTTTTTGGGCATGGAACATGGCTCGGAGCTCCTGGACCTCTCTCCTTACTTCTCGGATCTCGTCTGTAGCGGTAGGGGCTGTTACTTCGGGAGGATTATTGCCCGGGTTTGGTGCCTTTGAGTTCGAATCTATATTGACCGCGGGACCCGTGCTCCTTTGGCCAGGCGTCCCTCCTTACAGAGTTGGAAGGGCCACTTTAATCTCGTCTACAGACTTGACCAAAGCAAGTAATATGGCTTCGAGACTGTCAATGCGCTGGCAATCACTGGAACCACCTTGATTGCTGTCCGTCATGAACACCGTCCTTACGTGAGGAGTGATGGAAGGAACGGTGGAGGATGTGCCCTCCGAGTCGTACCCGTATACCGAGAAGTCATCGGGATATGTGGGAATATTGTCTTCTGGTTCGGACTCGGAGGGAGCAGTACCCCCAGCCTCAGAGTTTACTTCGTCTTGAGAGTCACGGGTCTCCTCGGGGACATCGGTGCCTGTCGTACCTGATGGGAGAATCGCTTCCCCGGGCTGGCTCCTTGAAACATTGGATTGTTGCGGATGTTCGGAGGAGTGCTACCCCCAACCCCCAACAATGTGGATGATGAATTTCCTACTGCAGCAGATTTTGTTTTTGAACGGGTGTGTTGGAATACTCCGATGGAAGACAACCATTTAGATGACAGTTTCTTAGCTGTAGTGGTTGATATCTTGGGACTGGAGATGCTTGTCTTTTTCCCTTTCCTTTCGGCGGGGACCTTCTGAGCGGAATTGCAGGAGACTACCGGAGGTGCCTCATCTTCTGAACTCGGATGTTGTAGTCTTTGGAAGACGGATGGCCGATCTTTTGTCATTGCTGCGTTGTTGCAACAGCAGTTGACGATGATTTGGGTGCAGCGATATCCAAGCGAGGACTCTTTGCATGCCGGCACTCCTCCTCTTTCCTTGCGTTTGTGGAGGATTGTCTCCCGCAAGTCAGAAGAACCACTCTGTCCGTTTGCCGCCGGGAGCTGGACTCGAGCGGTTGTATACAACTTCCCATCCGAGGCCCGTGTGATAGTCAACGGAACGCCCCGATAGTCAGAGGTTGGGACAGCTGACTGGGCATGATGAGCCCGCGCTGCCCTAAACTTCGTCCTTTTAGCACTTACGGGTGCGTAATAGGAGGAGTCCAAGTTGAATGCCACAGAGTCTGGCTTATCATCCAGAGAACCATCAGGGTCAGGACCGTATGAGAGACGGTCGAAGACTGATCGAGAGAAGCGTGGAACGGACGCTATGCGGCTAGAGTTGGGTACCGTGCAGGCTGTCTGCATGCGGTTGTCTTCTGCTGTTGGATGACTTGTTTTTGAGCGGCTAGGAGTCACGACCGTGCAGGCTGGCCGCATGCGGTTGGCAAATGTGGCCGCATGGGTTTTCTGTAAGCGATTGACTCCCGTAGCCGTATGTGTTTCATCCATGTGATTGGCGACTGTAGCCGTATAAGCCATGCGGCTGACAGATGTGACCGCATGATTTTTCTTCATGCGGCTAGCGGATGTGGCCGCATGAGCTTTTTCCATGCGGCTAGCACCCCTATGCGGCTCGGTTTGCGTAAAGTTCCTCTTTGCCCCTGCAAGTCCAGCATCATAGTGTTTTCTTCTGCCGGACTTGGGGACAGCAGAGTTGTCTACGGTCTGAAGTGGGGCCGCAGAAGAGTCATTCTCGCTGTCTTGAGCAACAGAAGGTATCCCGTCGGGGGCTTGGGAAGGAGCAAATGATTTTGGCCTCCACTCTCTACGAGCCTTTGTCGTGCGAGTGCGCTTCTGGACCGGGCCAGCGCTTCCTTCGGAGAGCATCTCTTCAAACGCCTGTTGGTCAAAGTGGACGACCATCTTTTGTTGCGTGGAGCCAAGTTTGGCTGCATCCGACTACGTCACCAACTCCTCAGCCGTAGAAAAGTTTGTCCCCAGCAGAGTCGCCATCGTGTTTGACATGAAATATAAAAGAACCGAACAATTATCGGAGGATCAGACTTTTACTTCACGTTACAAACTCGCTTGTACAAAGAAAGCCTAGGGACAAAAACCTAGGTACAGCAGTCTAAGTACAATTGTTTATTTTAGATTCTGGGGGGTGACGATAGAGGCTCGGGAAGGCGACGGCAGCCCTGCCTTACTCCTTGGACGATCGGTATGCAGCCTTGGCTCCTGTGAGAAGATGGTTGGCGTTGACGAAGAAATGCTCTTCTTGCTCTCCTCGTGTTGCTCTTCTGGCTTCTCTCTCTCTCTCTTTGTGTATTTTCTCTCTGATTATTAGGGGGGAAGCTCTCTGTGTATGCCTCTCTGATATTGTATATCTCTCCTCGTATCTCTCTTTTTTTTGCAAGGGAATGGCACCCTGCTATTTATAATAGTTGGAGCATCATTAGGGTTTGGATGATTACCCATTCTCAAAGTGGCGGCAACTTGATGCTTAATCAATCTGGACCATTTGTTTTAATCGTGAAGGATCTGGGCCATAAATGGGGATAGCACTGAATCTTGCGAATGATTAATACTAATTGCTTTAAATCTTCATGATTGGTTGTGTCAAGCTTGGATCTCTCACCACGTGTCCCATTGGCTTGATCATGAATGATATGACCTGATCTCATTAATTATGAGGATAACGTTAAATATGGTCATTGGGATCTGGTAAATCTCTGATTGATTTGCATCTCATAATCATCCTTGCTACCTGCTGTCAAGTTGTGGGGGCAATTGAATCTCTGCCACGTGTCTTAATGATGGACTCTGCCACAGCCGCATGATATCCATGAACCGTATGAGACAGCGTCTCAGTGAACCGCATAGGTATAGTATTTGCGAGCCGCATGGGATGGTTTCTCGGTGGGCCGCATAAGTGTAGTACTCGCGAGCCGCATGGGATGGCTTCTTGGTGAGCCGCAGGAAGACGATTATTGCCAGCCGTATGGAGCTGTTCTTCACTGGAGCCGCATGGGGGTAGCCACGTGTCAATCTCGGATCGTGTCAGAGATTTTCTCCTATTCCCAAAGAGTCTGTTATTATGACAGGGCCATTATGACACTTCATGTCAGAGCCGTCAGCTGTCAAATCATGGCAGAGCATTAAATAGGGCCATTGCTCGATGGCCAACTGTGTGAAGGGGTCCCATGGGGGTACGTGGCCTTGATCGAGCCGCATATCTCTGTTGGTCGAATGGGAGCCGCATGTACTTCTGAACCGCATGCGGCTAGGGGGCTCTTTGAACCGCATAGGACTGTCCCTATGTAAGCCGTATGGACTCTCCTGCCCGAGCCGCATGAGACTAAGAGTCTCTCTGAACCGTATAGGACTGCTCCTGTATGAGCCGCACGGGGTTCACTCGAGTTGCATATGTGTTTGAGCCGCATGTCTATGTTGGTGACTTTTGAGCCGCATGATACTCTTGAGCCGCATGAAGCTCGTCTGATTTTGAGCCGCATGAAGCTTCCTGGGTTCTGTGCCGCATGAAGAATATCTCATGACCGAGCCGCATGAAGGACGTCTCATGATCGAGCCGCATGAGGAATGTCTCATGACCGAGCCGCATGAAGGACGTCTCATGACCGAGCCGCATGAGGAATGTCTCATGACCTAGCCGCATGAAGGACATCTCATGACTCGCATGAGGAATTTCTCGATTAGCCCGAGCACTCGCTTTGTGGGCCCGGGTATCCCGAACACACGAGTGCGTAGGTATCATGTTTGCTCCCTGATGTGGGGCTAATAGAAACACTTGCCCTCGATCTTTGTTGGGAGACTCTTGAGAACCACTCTGTCCGTTTGCCGCCGGGGGCTGGACACGGGCGGCTCTGTACAACTTTCCATCAGAGGCCCGCTTAGCGGGACGTTCTTGATGGTCAGAGGTTGGGATAGCTGACTGAGCCCGATGAGCCCGCGCTGCCCTAGACTTCTTCTACTTAGCACCCGAAGGTGCGTAATAGGAAGAGTCCAAGTTTGGAAGGAGGGAAGAGAAGTTGGTGCTCTTTTCAAAGGAGGTAAGGGGGCTCTATTTATAGAATAGAGTGGGCCCTTTCTTCTTCTCCTTTCCAATGTGGGACTAAAAGCAATATTTTCTATGCTTCTACAGTGAATACGGCTTTCCTAAATGGCGAGCTGACCGAAGAGATTTACATGCAACAGCCAGAGGGATTTGTCATCAGGGGTCTTGAAGACAAAGTCTGCAAGTTGGTGAAATCCTTGTACGGTCTTAAACAGGCTCCCAAGATGTGGCATGAGAAATTTGACAAAGTTATGTAACACCCATATTCTGAATACGTATTTTGTCAAGCTTGCATGTATTTCAGACCTGTATTTATTTTCTCGGATTTTGGCATGTACTTGTAATTGGCTTGACTTGCAGATTTTGGTTCTCGTAATTGGGTTTTACCTGGCTTAGTTTATTTTGTGGAGGAGAATTGATTTGATTTGGCTTGGTTTGGTTTAACATGCATTGGAACACCTTAGCCTATGTTCAACCCTCATTCCACCACAACCCACCCTCTTTATTATCCCCACCTAACACTCTCTCTCCTCATTACTTCCCTCCATTAATTTCTTCTTCTTCTTCTTCTTCTTTCTTCCTCTACACAACACTCCACCCATAGGCAAGTGCACCTTGCCACCACATGAGAACCACATTTTATTTGTTCATTAGCTAGATTAGGCCATGGTGATCAACATTAGTGCTTGATATTTTGTGATTTGGAGTCTCCATTGTTCTAGATCTAGGTTTTAACTATTTTCGGATTTATATAGTTTTGATCTATTTTGGTTGAATTTTTGTCGGTTTTGATGCTTCCTTGTGGAAGAGAATTCAATTTTACTCAAGTTAGACCTTTGAAAATTTAGATTTGATTTTGATTTGACCAAGATATGAAGATTTGAACTTTGGTGTTCTTGAAGAGTTTCTCTCGGCCTGGAGTAGCAGACTGTAGCCTGCGCTCTTTAGCGCAGTGCTGGACTGCGTATCCTCCTCTCGGCCTGCGCTCTTTAGCGCAGCGCCGAACGCACAGCTTGCCCCATGGTGAACTGCGCTCAACCCCAGCGCGCAGGGACGCAGTCTGCTCATGCGCAGTCCACTCATGAGCAATCTGACCCATGCTTCATCCCTCCCGCGCAGTCCACTCATGCGCAATCTGACCCATGCGCCATCCCTTCCGCGCACTTCACTCTTGCGCAATCTGACCCCTGCGCCAACCAGCTCAGCGCAAGTCGACTTTTGTGCAGCTCACTCCTGCGCAGTTGGCTCCTGGCGCACTTGACTCCTGCGCAACCCGACCCCAGGGACTCTTGCGCAATCTGTCCAATCATGGAGATTTGGTTTTATTTTTCCTTAAGCCTGGCTCTTCTATAGTCCTGTACATTGATATTTTATTAGATATTTTACGCCCATTTTATATCCTTACGCCTTTTGTCATGAACTTGATTTTACTTAATATGTTTGGAATGACTATTGTACATGGCATGGTATGACAAGGAACTAGCATAACACGACAGTGACCCGTAGTGGTGCACTCCTGACATGACCAACCAGACATGATAGTGGCCCGTCGTGGCGCACTCCTGACAAGTACCCTGACATGATTTATCTTGATGCTGTTGCGACGGCTAACTTGACTCGTATAATCAACTTGACACCGTGGGTGTTCCTGCTTGCTTGCTTGCTTGTGCAATCCACTTGTCTTGTCTTGCATCATGTCTAGGACGTGACTCCCTGGTTCCCACGGTCAGGGATTCATACTGAATATGGATTTGGCTAATGACTAGATCAAACTATAGTTCATGGAGAATTTCCAGTCACAGGCAATCTCGTTATCTGGACGCTCTTAATTGGACATGTAGCGTGCCGACGAGTAGAGCACATTTCCAGCGCACTATCATGTGTTGCACCCTCTAAGTCACCTAAGGGTATATCGTCTCCGGGGCGATGTACCCAACCATACTCTCAACCCGCGGAAGGATAACTGGATGGTCTGCAGGGCTTGGGACTGGGAAATTCTCATTGCATCTTGTTAGTAATTAAGGCTTGTGATAACCCTAGTTAGTTAAGTAGTAAGCCGTAGTAATTGCTTGGCCGCATTATGAATGGCTGGAGTCCAGCCTTGTCTAAGTCTTGTCTAGCCCCTGTACCTGGAACTCTTGTACATGCTTGTTTTACTTATCTCTAACAATAAATGGATAGAGATAGAGCACTATTCAGGCGAATGGTTACAACCTAGGTCCTTGTCTGGTTTAAGGGTTGTAACCTGGCTCCCGAAATGGTCCCACGTCTCTAGTCGTTTATTGTCCTGACGTGCTCTTTATTACTTATACTTTTCTTTCATTTTCTTATGTTCTGATATGCTGGCTTTTGTTCTTATTTCGTGGCCTCCTTTGTGGCACTTGCTCTTTCTAGGGTTTGACCCAGCTGGTTTTGTGTGGCCAGATTTTGGAGCAGCACCCGAGGATCTACCGAACCTCCAGCCCGATGGTGGCGACTAGAAGGAACCCGGGCTACGAGTGGGTTTTTTATTTTGTTTCGCTCACTCTATTGTAAAATTATTCTTTTGAGGCGTTTAGCCGACGAGCACCTGTTAGCTCGATGCACTTTTACTTACTGTCTGCCTACGGGCTGTAAACATGATTAACAAATCTTAGGGTTGATCATGTATGACTTAACTCTTGCTAGTCCCAGCATTTTGTACGACTAGCTTCATGATCAACTGATATGTAATATTTGGGACGCCTTTTATTGTATATTTGGTGGTCAAACATCTTGTAATTATATTATTTGCTTGAGATTGAGACAGTAGGCTCGACCTTAAGAGACTGATGGCTTGTAGTAAACCCTCATATCTAGACAGCCGTGACCGTATAGCGAGATGGACTTCATTTCAATATACGTAGCTGGCAATGTTCGCCCCCGCTCTCCAGTATTCTGGTTCTGGGGCGTGACATGGTTTAAGTGGTGGCCCATGCAGGTCTTGTCAATCAAGAAATGTGAGGGTTTACCTAATAGATGTCTCAATCAGTACTCGTCCTTGATCTCCGTTCATATCCTCTGAATCTCTGGATTCTTGCCTTGATCATGTGCTTGTATCGTTGATCTGTCCTGGTCCTTCCTTATTGTTTTCCCTGTGTCGTCTTCTTCAGCGGTACTGTACCTGACCCCGTCGATCAGCAAGGTGGAGCACCTCCCGTGGACCAGCAACCGGGAGATCAAGCCCAACATTCCGGAGTCGCCTCTAGAGTGATACCTACTGGAGAAGAACCCCCAGTTCGGCCCGTCCAGCCTGTGGAACTTGATGATGGCACCTTGGTAGGTCTCATCAGGACCTTGATAGCTTCTCAGGATCGTAGAGGAGACGCCTTGCACCAGACTGTGGTAGATGCTTTGACCAGAGGCGGTCATCCAGGAAACAGCGCGGCCAACAGCTTCAAGCGCTTGAACCCTCCATTATTCGACGGCAGCGAACATGCGATTGCCGCGGACGCTTGGCTTCAGGATACCGAGGTGATTCTGGAAGCAGCTAGGACCCCTGAGAATGAGAAGGTGGCGGTGGTACGCCTGCAGTTGTTGGACTTGGCTCGCAGTTGGTGGGCGGCACAAACCATGGGATCAGTGGCTCCCATTGCTTGGGCAGTGTTTAGAGAGAGGTTCCAGACGAAGTATTTCGATGATGTGGCTCGGTACGACTTGCAGACTAGATTTACCAACTTGAAGCAAGGAGGCAGAACAGTCGACGGTTATGCATCTGAGTTTTCTAGGCTCAGTAGGTTTGCCCCCACTTTGGTGGCGACCTAGTTTGATAAGGCCCAGCGGTTCCAGCAAGGACTGCATTTGGAGATTTTGTTGGCAGTTGAGCAGTTCGAGCACCAGACATTCGATACAGTTTTGAGAGCAGCTAGGAGGCATGAGTACACCTCCCAAAGGATCGTGGATAGGACCGGAGACAGAAAGCGGTCCCATAGTCAGATGCACCAATCATCAGCCCCAGCCCCGGCAGCTAGGAGTTTGACCATTGGAACTCCGAGGCAGACGGCCTCAGTAATGTTGGTTCAGCATTCGACTCCGACGTACCCGCAGCAGCAGAAGCAGAAGCAGACTTCCGCAATGGGATGTTCATATTGCGGGAAGCCAGGCCATATAGTGGCAGATTATCGTAGGGCACAAGGATTGTGCCTAGCTTGTGGAGCGGCAGATCATAAGATAGGAGCCTGCCCGAATAGGGGTAGTTCTTCCTCTTCCAACCTAACCAGTCCATCGGTTAGGGGACCAGCACCCATACAGCAGCAGCAGTACCCAAGGCCATTGTTGCCTCAGGCCCAGGCATTCCAGCAGCAGTGTGTCCAGGCTCCAGTGCAGAGCAGACAGAGAGGTTTCCAGCAGAGGGGACCCGCAGCTAGAGGTCAGGCCATGATGATGGCTATGGAAGAAGAAGTTGCACCAGGTGAGGTAGTGGAAGGTACTATTCTCGTCAACTCCTTTCCAGCTTCAGTATTATTTGATTCTGGTGTATCGCATTCATTCATGTCTGCACGATTCGCGACACGAATATGATTGGAGCCCGAGTCATTATCAGTGAGGCTCAATATACTTACTGGTAATGGTCTTGTGGGTGTAGATCGAGTGTTTTCCTCGTGTCGGATCGTAGTTAGAGGTAGAGAGTTTCCCGCTAGATTCATAGAATTTCCTATGGCAGACTATGATGTAGTCCTAGGTATGGATTGGTTGAGGAACCAGTATGCTAGGATAGACTGTCATGTTGGCAGAGTTGTTTTCAGCATTCCAGGCGAGCTAGAGTTTTCATTTTCCAGAGGCACGGTGGAACCATCCCCCCAGGGTTACGGATGGCAGTAGCAGCAGTACGGTTGCCCCGGATAGTTGAAGAATTTCCAGATATCTTTCCAGAGGAACTTCCAGGGATACCGCCAGAGCGGGAGATCGAATTCACTATAGACTTAATCCCCGGGACAGCACCAGTATCAGAGAGAGTCTACAGAACGGCACAACCAGAGTTATTGGCAGATTTTCAGAAGATGGGAATTGAAGTGGTTCTTCCTACCAACGTGGCGTTGATGGCCAGCCTACAAGTTTAGTCCAGCATAGTTGAGAGGATCCGGATGGCGCAGTCTACAGATTCCAAGCTTCAGCGGCTCAGAGCAGAATGTGAGGCAGGAAGAAGGCCAGAGTTGTGCATTCATGAAGATGGTACACTTCGACACGGCTCTCGTCTTTGTGTACCCAGTGGAGATATCAGACAGGAAGTCATGGCAGAAGCTCACAGTTCGCAGTATTCTATTCATTCCGATGGCACAAAGATGTACCGTGATATCCGTCAGCACTTCTGGTGGAATGGCATGAAAAGGGAGATAGCCCGATTTGTCTCTCGGTGTTTGGTTTGCCAGCAGGTTAAAGCTGAACATCAGAGGCCCGCTGGACTTCTTCAGCCCTTGTCGATTCCAGAATGGAAGTGGGAGCATGTGACCATGGATTTTGTGACTGGATTGCCTAGATCCCCAGCTGGTCGAGATGCTATTTGGGTTATAGTTGACCGGCTCACAAAGGTGGCTCATTTTCTTCCATTTAGAGTTGGGCAGTCAACGGCTCAGTTGGCAGAGATGTACCTCAGGCAGATTATCAGGCTTTACGCTGTGCCCGTCAGTATCACCTCGGACCGAGATTCAAGGTTTACATCGCACTTTTGGCGTAGCTTGCAAGACAGTTTGGGAACTCGTCTCCAGTTCAGTTTGGCATATCATCCGCAGACAGATGGCCAGTCAGAGCGCACTATCCAGACTCTTAAAGACATGTTGAGGTCTTGTACCCTCGACTTCGGTGGTTCATGGGAAGATCACCTGCATCTTGTAGAATTCTCGTACAATAATAGTTTCCAGGCCAGTATCCAGATGGCACCATTCGAGGCTCTGTATGGTAGAAAGTGCAGATCCCCGCTAGCATGGGATGATGTCGGAGAGAGGCAGATGCTTGGTCCAGAGATGATTGCCCAGACAGTTGAAGTGGTCAGAAGGATCAGAGATCGTCTTCGAGTTGCCCAAGATCGCCAGCGGCATTGGGCCGATGCTCATCGACGTCCCTTGGAGTTTGCTATCGGCGACCATGTATTCCTTAGGATCTCGTCTAACCGTGGCGTCATTCGTTTTAGCGTACGGGGAAAGCTTAGTCCTAGGTATATAGGGCCGTTCGATATCCTGGAGCGAGTAGGAGATGTATCCTATCGTCTTGCTCTTCCGACGTCGCTAAATGAGGTGCATGATGTATTCCATATGTCCCAATTGCGACGGTACGTCCCGGACCTGAGCCACATCCTAGACCATTCAGAACTGGTTGTTGGTACCAACCTTTCGTATGAGGAGAGGCCCGTGTCTATATTGGACCGGAGAGAGAAGATACTCAAGAACAAGACTATTAGTTTAGTCCGTGTTGCTTGGGGTCATCACTCTCTAGGTGAGTCAACGTGGGAGCGTGAGGATGATATCCGATCGCGATATCCCTACCTGTTTGACTCGTAAGGTATAATGTCTTCCTTATGCCTTATGTTTTCCATCCCTTGCTTGCATGTATGATTGTCTGATTGCTTGCCTGGTTATAGCTTGCCTGTGATTAATATAGCTTGTCCTTGTCTCTCTAGCCTCTTAATTAAATTTCGAGGACGGAATTCTTTTAAGGTGGGTAGAGTTGTAACACCCATATTCTGAATACGTATTTTGTCAAGCTTGTATGTATTTCAGACCTGTATTTATTTTTTCGGATTTTGGCATGTACTTGTAATTGGCTTGACTTGCAGATTTTGGTTCTCGTAATTGGGTTTTACCTGGCTTGGTTTATTTTGTGGAGGAGAATTGGTTTGATTTGGTTTGGTTTAGTTTAACATGCATTGGAACACCTTAGCCTATGTTCAACCCTCATTCCACCACAACCCACCCTCTTTATTATCCCCACCTAACACTCTCTCTCCTCATTACTTCCCTCCATTAATTTCTTCTTCTTTTTCTTTCCTCTACATAACACTCCACCCATAGGCAAGTGCACCTTGCCACCACATGAGAACCACATTTTATTTGTTCATTAGCTAGATTAGGCCATGGTGATCAACATTAGTGCTTGACATTTTGTGATTTGGAGTCTCCATTGTTCTAGATCTAGGTTTTAACTATTTTCGGATTTACATGGTTTTGATCTATTTTGGTTGGATTTTTGTGGGTTTTGATGCTTCCTTGTGGAAGAGAATTCAATTTTACTCAAGTTAGACCTTTGAAAATTTAGATTTGGTTTTGATTTGACCAAGATATAAAGATTTGAACTTTGGTGTTCTTGAAGAGTTCCTCTCGGCCTGGAGTAGCAGACTGCAGCCTGCGCTCTTTAGCGCAGTGCTGGACTGCGCATCCTCCTCTCGGCCTGCGCTCTTTAACGCAGCGCCGACCGCGCAGCTTGCCCCATGATGAACTGCGCTCAACCCCAGCACGCAGGCCTTTGCGCAGTCTGCTCTTGCGCAGTCTGCTCATGCGCAGTCCACTCATGCGCAATCTGACCCATGCTTCATCCCTCCCGCGCAGTCCACTCATGCGCAATCTGACCCATGCGCCATCCCTTCCGCGCACTTCACTCTTGCGCAATCTGACCCCTGCGCCAACCAGCTCAGCGCAAGTCGACTTTTGTGCAGCTCACTCCTGCGCAGTTGGCTCCTGGCGCACTTGACTCCTGCGCAACCCGACCCCAGGGACCCTTGCGCAATCTGTCCAATCATGGAGATTTGGTTTTATTTTTCCTTAAGCCTGGCTCTTCTATAGTCCTGTACATTGATATTTTATTAGATATTTTACGCCCATTTTATATCCTTACGCCTTTTGTCATGAACTTGATTTTACTTAATATGTTTGGAATGACTATTGTACATGGCATGGTATGACAAGGAACTAGCATAACACGACAGTGACCCGTAGTGGTGCACTCCTGACATGACCAACCAGACATGATAGTGGCCCGTCGTGGCGCACTCCTGACAAGTACCCTGACATGATTTATCTTGATGCTGTTGCGACGGCTAACTTGACTCGTATAATCAACTTGACACCGTGGGTGTTCCTGCTTGCTTGCTTGCTTGTGCAATCCACTTGTCTTGTCTTGCATCATGTCTAGGATGTGACTCCCTGGTTCCCACGGTCAGGGATTCATACTGAATATGGATTTGGCTAATGACTAGATCAAACTATAGTTCATGGAGAATTTCCAGTCACAGGCAATCTCGTTATCTGGACGCTCTTAATTGGACATGTAGCGTGCCGACGAGTAGAGCACATTTCCAGCGCACTATCATGTGTTGCACCCTCTAAGTCACCTAAGGGTATATCGTCTCCGGGGCGATGTACCCAACCATACTCTCAACCCGCGGAAGGATAACTGGATGGTCTGCAGGGCTTGGGACTGGGAAATTCTCATTGCATCTTGTTAGTAATTAAGGCTTGTGATAACCCTAGTTAGTTAAGTAGTAAGCCGTAGTAATTGCTTGGCCGCATTATGAATGGCTGGAGTCCAGCCTTGTCTAAGTCTTGTCTAGCCCCTGTACCTGGAACTCTTGTACATGCTTGTTTTACTTATCTCTAACAATAAATGGATAGAGACAGAGCGCTATTCAGGCGAATGGTTACAACCTCGGTCCTTGTCTGGTTTAAGGGTTGTAACCTGGCTCCCAGAATGGTCCCACGTCCCTAGTCGTTTATTGTCCTGACGTGCACTTTATTACTTGTACTTTTCTTTCATTTTCTTATGTTCTGATATGCTGGCTTTTGTTCTTATTTCGTGGCCTCCTTTGTGGTACTTGCTCTTTCTGGGGTTTGACCCAGCTGGTTTTGTGTGGCCAGATTTCGGAGCAGCACCCGAGGATCTACCGAACCTCCAGCCCGATGGTGGCGACTAGAAGGAACCCGGGCTACGAGTGGGTTTTTTTATTTTGTTTTGCTCACTCTATTGTAAAATTATTCTTTTGAGGCGTTTAGCCGACGAGCACCTGTTAGCTCGATGCACTTTTACTTACTGTCTGCCTACGGGCTGTAAACATGATTAACAAATCCTAGGGTTGATCATGTATGACTTAACTCTTGCTAGTCCCAGCATTTTGTACGACTAGCTTCATGATCAGCTGATATGTAATATTTGGGATGCCTTTTATTGTATATTTGGTGGTCAAACATCTTGTAATTATATTATTTTCTTGAGATTGAGACAGTAGGCTCGACCTTAAGAGACTGATGGCTTGTAGTAAACCCTCATATCTAGACAGCCGTAACCGTATAGCGAGATGGACTTCATTTCAATATACGTAGCTGGCTATGTTCGCCCCCGCTCTCCAGTATTCTGGTTCTGGGGCGTGACAAGTTATAAGGTCAAATGGCTACATGGTCAGCGATACGGACAAGTGTGTTTACACGAAGTTCGCTGATGGAAGAGGTGTGATCGTTTGTCTGTACGTGGACGACATGCTTATCCTAGGTACGGATATTAGCTGTGTCACGGAGACAAAGAAGTTCATCTCAAGCAAGTTCAGTATGAAGGACTTGGGGGAAGCTGATGTGATCTTAGGGATCAAGATCATCCGGACAGACACTGGACTAGCACTGTCACAGTCTCATTATATTGAGAAAATGATCACTCGTTATGGGTATCGGGATCTTCCAGGGATCGATACGCCGTACAGGTGTGATCTGAAGCTGAAGCCTAATTCAGGGGAAAGCGTCAGGCAGCTGGAGTATGCAAGCATAATCGGAAGTTTGATGTATGCTACTAATGCCACAAGGCCTGACATAGCTTTCGCCGTGGGAAAGCTGAGTCGTTTCACAAGCAACCCAGGTGCCCGGTAGTGGAAGGCTTCAGTGATGCCAGCTGGTGCTCGGAGGTGGAGAGCGAGAGGTCCACAGGTGGATTCATTTTCACAATGGGTGGAGCTGCTATATCGTGGAAGTCGAAGAAGCAGACTATGCTCTCGCGGTCATCCATGGAATCTGAGTTCTTTGCACTTGATACCGCAGCCGAGGAAGCAGAATGGCTTCGGGATCTCATGTATGATCTTCCAATGGTTGGGGCGCAAATACCGGCAATACCGATATATTGCGACAACCAGGCGACTGCGGAGGTAGCATCAAATGATCTCTTCAACGGGAAGAAGAGGACTGTGCGGTTAAAGCACATGGCAGTACATGAACTTATCAAGAGAGGTGTTATTGCAGTTATTGATGTTCGGAGCAGGAGAACCTGGCGGATCCGTTCACCAAGGGCCTCAAGCGCCAGCTGGTCGATGACACAGCTTATAAAATGGGCTTGAA
Organism: Iris pallida; assembly: GCA_029216955.1. Taxonomy (NCBI): domain Eukaryota; kingdom Viridiplantae; phylum Streptophyta; class Magnoliopsida; order Asparagales; family Iridaceae; genus Iris; species Iris pallida. Next base: position 121,006 of record JANAVB010014832.1, read on the forward strand.
GGCATTCTGATATTGTATTATTGTATTCCTACCATAAATTTTTTTGCTATTAGTTCAAAGATTTATCTACTAGGCATCTAGCTTTTGGTTCAAGGGAGGAGCACTAATCGGAAGAATATCAGGAATGGTGGGTACATGTTCTATTGGGCATGGAGAGGTTACGGACCTATAACCACTGTTGTCTACTGTTGTTTTCTGCGAAAAACGGTTCCTGTGGGAAGGTTGGCTTAATTGCCTTAATGAGTTCTCAGGCAGAGTGAATGCCTGGTGTGCTTTACAGGAAGTACGGTAGAGCAGCACTACAAGGAGTGAAACTCCATGCTACAGTGGGGTGACTCCACAATGTGGTTCCTATATGTGGGGTGCTGCCCAGGAATAGGATAAAGCCTCGGCTTTGCAGGCCATGTCACAGCGGCGTAGCACCGCAAATAGGCAGTTAGCCTAATGTTGTATGTTAAAAATAAAGAGGGGTGTAGTCAGCACTACAAAGAGGAGGAGTTCCTCATGTTACAGTGGCACAACACCACCATGAGGTACCCGGTTAGGGATAAAGCCTCGGCCTTGCAAGCCATGTCGTTGCGGCGTAACACCGCAAGGGAGCCTAAGGCTTCATGCTGGGTAGTTTGGCACTACAAAGAGGCGGTTGCCTCATGCTACAGTAGTATGACACTACGATGAGGTTCCCGGTACGGGGTAAGGCCTCGGCTTTAAGCCATGTCATAGCGGCGTAGCACCGCAAGGGAAGCGCAAAGCGCTTCATGCCATGTCTCTTTATAATGAACTCACCTATAGTGTATGGACAAAGAGATATCAAGCCGTCTCTTGAGGGTAAACTTGTAGACGCCCAAAATTATACACTAAAACCAGGCTAGCACAGGGCCTTTAATGTGTAGCCAGAAGCACATGTAACTACATTATGTGAGTGGAAAGAATTTTAGCTATGATGCGGAATTCAAGGCTTAGTCCATTCTTGTATTATAGTTTGATTTTTGACCCATGCGGGAAGATTCAAGTCGTCAGCAACATCTCTCCTAATGCATGATGGACAGTTACTGTGGGAAACACTTATACCCATATATATAGAGATATGTGGGGGATTGTTGGAGTTTGGTCCTTTTCTATGTGAATTTTAGTCCCACATCGGCTAGACCAAAAGAGTTGTATCTCTATATAATAGGTTTTCTATTTTAGAGATGCATATGTGGTGTAGAGGTGCACATGGGTGTGCCATGTGGGGTTATTTTTCTAATGGGAAAAGGGCTAAATCAAAAATAAAAGCATTCATGCTTTTTGCTCTTGGAAAATTCATTTCCATGGGAGCTAAGCCCCGTAGGGGCTTAGCGACTCGGACTCGGACACGGACTCGGACTCGGACTCGGGCTCATGGGCTCATGAGGCGTAATGTGGCATTTTGTTGGTGCACTTTGCACTTAGCACGTCAGCATCGTCGCTAGGCGCATAGTGCGCTTTAGTTGCGCTCATTGCGCGAGCCACTTGCGCTGCCACGTTGCGCAAGCCCAGTTGTACAGCCCAGTTGTGCATGCCCAGTTGCGCAAGCCCAGTTGCGTTGTCCAGGTGTGCGCCCAGGTTGCGCTCAGGTTGCGCTTGGGTGCGCTGAGTTGTGCTGGGTTGCGCAGGATTGTGCTGGGTTGCGCGGGTTGGTCGAGTTGTGCAGTTTGTGCAGTGTGCGCAGTGCGTGCATTGCACGCAGTGTGCACCATACGTGCAGTGTGCACACTGTGCGCAGTGCGTGCAGTGTGCGCAGATCAGTGTGCGCTCTGTCGCGCAGAGTGCAAGGAGCGCTGGGTGTGTGCAGTTGGCAGCAGAACGTGCGTTTGCATATTCTGGGCGGTTGCTACATGTTCGTGGTGGTTATTACCATGTCCCTAACTTTGTGGCAACCGTCCAGTTGCTGCAGGGCCTATATAAGGCATCATCTCTCTAAAGGCTCATTACAGAATAGAAAGAGAAGCCACCAGATAGTTTACGAAGTGTTCTTTAGCACAAGTAAACAGAGAATTCAGACAGACGTATTCTTTAACACAGTTCTGATCAGCAGCCTTCGCGAGAGAGAGAAAAGGCGTCGCACCAGCGTTGCTTTTATACGGGAGTTTGTGTCCATCCGAGGAGTCAGAAGAGCAGGAGTGTTCCAAGTTCTCCAACGAACTTGCTGGTTCCTGGAAGCTATTCGTGTAGGGCGAATAAAGCTTTGAGCAACGGTGATCATTCACCCCAGCAGGCCTTCTTCCATCTTTCGCCAGTCACCTTCTTCGTTGCTTCCGATAATTCTGATTGTATCTTCTTTTTAGAAGTACTACGATCGAATCCTGTTGATTACGAAATCTTTTTAGATTCTCGTAATATCATAACGATATCTTTTTAGATCTTCGTTTTTACTTGCGCAACCTTCCTAGAAGTGTTGCGTTGGAACATTGTTTTTACAATTGTTTCATATTCTCAGTTTTCCATCGAAAAATTGTGCCCCGTCACTAGCACATATGAATAAGAAAAATATGCCAATATCTCAAGAGAGGCATCCTTTAATAATAAATTTCGGTTAATTTGACTATAAATACTTCAAATGTTACTTTTTTGGGTTTTGCATGCTATCACTTACCGTATCATAGTTACAATTTTCAATCTACTTACACAGTAATGGCCAATCACAAAATAAAGGCTAAATTTTGCGGAGTCCACAAAACAATTTTATATTTTCAGAGCAATCTTTTTTCATAACCGGATTTTAAGCCTATCCTGCAAATTTTATATTTGAAGTCATGTTTTGAAAAACAAATGATAATTTTGTAATAAGTTTTAAAAATACATTCATATTATACTTCTATACTAATATATAATCCAAATAGTATGGATATTACTAATTTTTTGACATAACATTTTTCTTAATTAAAAATCTAATTTATTGTTAGTTCTGGGACATAATTTTCGATAGAAAACTGAGAAATGAAACAATTGTAAAACAATGTTTCGAAGCAACACTTCGAAGAAGGTGCTTGACAAAGATCCTTGAAGGATTCTGGATAACGAAAATCTAAAAATATTTTGTTACAGCAGCAAACAAATGTAATACTTCTAAAAGAAGTTACAAATCGAATTGTTAGCAGCAGCAGCAGCGATTGCCTACTAACATTTTCTAATTAGATCAGAAATGTTCTCGTTCAGAACGAGTTGAAGTGGATGACAGGCGATGAAGTGGATGGAATAACAGCCTGCTGGGGTGAATGATCACTGTTGCTCAAAGCTTGATTCGTCCTATACGAACAGCTTCCAGGAACCAGCAAGTTCGACGAAGAACTTTTGGAACACTTCGCTCTTCTGACTCCTCGGATGGCAGCGGACTCCTGCGCTAAGTGGCGCTGGTGCACTTCTTCTCTGCTCTCTGGAACTCTGTGAAAATTCGTAAGAAATTTTGTTCAGAACACTTCTACCCTGAGAGAGAGAGAGCAGAGAACCTTATATAGGCTCGCACTGTAACTGCCCAGTTATCAGAACGTTCGGGATATAGGAAAAACTGCACCAAACGTGCTGTAATCGTTCAAATCGTGCACAGACACAATCAGAGCCAATTGGCGCACAGCGTGCGCCATCTGCGCACCTGCGCCAATAGTGCCCAATCGCTCTCACATGCACTAGCGCAATACGTGCACCCTGCGCAAATGGTATGCCAACTGCAGTGCCTACTGGCACACCAACTAGCACGTCCACTGGCACGCCATCTGGCCACGCCAACTGCCACCATGAACTGGAGCACAAACGGCTGCGTAAGAGGCTCGCACAACGAGCACAACTTAAGCGCACTATGTGCCTAACGACGATGATGACGTGCTAAGTGCAAAGTGCGCCAACAAAATGCCACATTATACCTTATGAGCCCATGCGTCCGAGTCCGAGTCTGAATATGAGTCGTTAAGCCCCTACGGGGCTTAGCTCCAATGGAATAAATTTTAAGAGCAAAAAGCAAATGCTTTACCATGGAGGCTTATCCTTACCTCCTGCTAAAATCACCCACATGGTTCCCTCCTTAGGGTCACCACCCCATGTGCATATCTCAACAACACATACCAAGTATATATATTGAGATACCTCATGATGCTTTTCCAATGTGGGACTAAACTTTACTAGTCAAGTGTTGAGAGCAAGCTCTCTTCACATGTTACAAAGGAAAAGCTCCAACAATCCCCTACATATCTCGATATATGGAGTTGAGTGTTCACCACAGTAACTGTCCATCATACATTAGGAGAGATGTTACTGACGACTTGAATCTTCCCGCATGAGTCAAACAACATACTATAATACAAGAATGGACTAAACCTTAAATTTTGCACCATAGCTGAAATTCTTCCTACTCACATAATGTAGTTACATGTGCTTCTGGCTGCACATTAAAGTTCCTGTACCAGCCTGATTTCATTGTATAATTTTGGGCGTCTACAAGTTTACCCTCAAGAGACGGTCTGCTATCTCTGTCCATACACTATAGGTGAGTTCTTTATTAAAGAGACATGGCATGAAGCCTTGCGCTTCCCTTGCAGTGCTATGCCGCTATGATATGGCCTAAAGCCGAGGCCTTAACCCTTACCGGGAACCTCATCGTAGCTAGTGTCATACTACTGTAGCATGAGGTCACAGCCTCTTTGTAGTGCCACACTATCCAGCATGAAGCCTTAGGCTCCCTTGCGGTGTTATGCCGCAACGACATGGCTTGCAAGGCCGAGGCTTTACCTCCATCCGGGTACCTCATTGTGGTGTCGTGCCACTGTAACATAAGGAACACCTCCCCTTTGTAGTGCTGTCTAGCCCTCTTTAATTTTATCATACAGCATTAGGCTACCTGCCTATTTGCGGTGCTACTCCGTTGTGACTTGGCTTACAATTCGAGACATTACCCCTTTCGGGAACCTCATGGTAGAGTCACCCTACTGTAGCATGGAGTTTCACTCCCTGTAGTACTGCGCTTTCGCGCTTCCTATAAAGCACAACAGGCATTCAGTCTTCCTGAGAACTCATTAAGGCGTTTAAGCCAACCTCTCACAGGATCCGTTTTTCTGCAGAAAATAATACTAGTCAACAGTGGTTGTAGGTCCGTAATCTCTCCATGTCACAGAGGACATGTACCCACTGTTCCTGATATTCTTCCAGTTAGTGGTCCTCCCTTGAACCAAAAGCTAGATGCCTAGTAGATTTTTCTTTGAACTAATAGCAACAAACTTTATGGTAGGATTACAATAACATAATATCATAATGCCTTCAAGCCCATTTTACTTGCTGTGTCATCGACTAGCTGGCGCTTGAGGCCCTTGGTAAACGGATCCGCTAGGTTTTCCTGACTCCAAACATCAATCACTGTAATAACACCTCTCTTAATAAGATCATGTACTGTCCTGTGCTTTAGCCGCACAGTCCTCTTTTCCCCGTTAAAGAGGTCATTTGATATCGCCGCCGCAGTCAACTGGTTATCGCAGTATATCGGAATTGTCAATATTTGTGCCCCAACCACTGGAAGATCATACATGAGCTCCCGAAGCCATTCTGCTTCCTCTACTGCGGTATCAAGTGCAAAGAACTCAGATTTCATGGATGACCACGAGAGCATAGTCTGCTTTTTTGACTCCCATGATATAGCAGCTCCATCCATTATGAAAATAAATCCACCTGTGGACCTTTCGCTCTCCAACTCTGAGCACCAGCTGGCATCAATGAAGCCTTATACTACCGACGGATCTCTGCTGTAGTGTAGTACATATGTCTGAGTCTTCTTGAGATATCTCATAACCTATTTCACATATTTCCAGTGCTCAAGGCCTGGGTTGCTCGTAAAACGACTCAGCATTCTATGGCAAAAGTTATGTCAAGCCTGGTGGCAGTAGTAGCATACATCAAACTCCTGATAACGCTTGTATACTCCAGCAGCCTTACGCTTTCCCTCGAATTAGGCTTCAGCTTCAGATCACACCTGTAAGACGTATCGATCCTTAGAAGATCCTAATACCCGTAGCGTGTGATCATCTTCTCAATATAATGTGACTGTGACAACACTAATATAGTATCTGTCCGAATGATCTTGATCCCTAAGATCACATCAGCTTCCCCCAAGTCCTTCATACTGAACTTACTCGAGATGAACTTATTTGTCTTCGTGACACAGCCCATATCTGTACCTAGGATTAGCATGTCGTCCACGTACAGACAAACGATTATACCTCTTCCATCAGCAAACTTTGTGTAAACACACTTGTCCGTCTCGCTGACCCTTTAGCCATTTGACCTTATAACCTTTTCAAATTTTTCATGCCACATCTTGGGAGCCTGTTTAAGATCGTACAAGGATTTCACCAACTTGCAGACTTTGTCTTCAAGACCCTTGATGACAAATTCTTCTGGATGTTGCATGTAAATCTCTTCGATCAGCTCGCCATTTAGGAAAGTCATTTTCATATCCATCTGATGTATCACCATCTTATATATTGCTGCGAGAGCAATCAACACTCTGATGGTGGTCATCCGGACTACTGGAGCATATGTATCAAAGTAGTCGATCCCCTGCTTCTGAGAAAACCCCTTGGCTACTAGCCTAACCTTGAACTTGTCAATAGTTTTGTCTGCTTTCATCTTCTTCTTGAAGATCCATTTGCATCCGATGGGTTTCGCTCCTTCAGGAAGATCAACCAACACCCAAGTGTTATTTGAGGTGATTGAATCAATTTTATTGTCTATCGCCTCCTTCCAGAAAACTGCATCTCTGGTCTTTATCGCCTCATCATAGGTAAGAAGATCTGCTTCCACATGATAGGTGACAAAGTCATTTCCGAAGTCCTTCGGCCTTCTCACACGCTTAGCTGACGGCTCAACGAGTTCTGGTTTAACCGTTGTTTCAACAACAACATCTTCTTGGACTACATTCTCATTGAAGACTTCAGTTTCCTGTGTACCCTCATTGTTCTCTGGAACATCCGATAGAACAATGTTCTTATGTCTTGCAAATTTATCATCAAAATATTCTATGTCGCGAGATTCAATGATATGATTTGACTCAATATCAAGAAATCTCCAAGCATCACTCTTCTCGGCATACCCCAAGAAGATCGTCTTTGTAGTCCTTATCCCAAGCTTCTAAATCTTCATATCTGGAAGCTTCACATATGCCAGACACCCCCACACTCGAATGACATTCAAGTTAGGTCTGACCTTGAACCAGAGTTCATGAGGAGTAACGTCTGAAGTTGCATGAGACACTCTATTTAGAATAAAAGTGGCCGTCAATGCAGCTTCTTCCTAGTAGCATTTTGGAAGACCCACAGTCAACAGCATTGAATTAATCATTTATGGCAATATTCTTTTCTTTCTCTCTGCTACTCCGTTTCACTAAGGAGAGTACGGAGCCATAGTCTCATTGACAATTTCATGTTCTTTGCAGAACGATGCGAATTTATGAGACCGGTACTCTCCACCTCGATTACTTCTTATTCACTTGAGTTGTTGTCCAGTTTGTCGTTCAGCTTCGGCCCTGAACTCCTTGAACTTCTCGAATGCTTCGTCTTTGGCCTTCAGCAAACAGACGAATGCATACTTTGAGAAATCATCGATGAAAGTTATGAAATACTTCATCCCGGCCTTTGTAGAGAACAGTTTGAAGTTATAGATATTGGAGTGTACCAACTCCAGAAGATCTATACTTCGATTAACCCGAGGAAAGAGTTTTCTTGTGATCTTCGTTTGAGCACAAACTTCACATTTCTCTACCTTACCCCCACACTTGGAGATAAGTCCTAAACTAGACAATATGTTTATTGTTTTATAATGAACATGTCCTAGTCTATTATGCCACAACTCAAGAGTATAAGCAGAATGAGTAATTGCATTAACAACATTGGACTGATTTATAAGCTGAATTTTAAACATTCCTTCGGAATAAAAAGCTTTCCTGAAGTATGTTCCCTTTATGGACATCACCATCTGACCAGCATTGATGTCCATCCTGAGGCCTGCTTGTAGAGTATACCTCCAGAGATCAGGTTCTTGGCAATAGCAGGTACATGTTGTACGCCTTGAATCGTCAGAGACTTCCCAGAAGTCAGCTTCAATACCACTGTCCCGATCCCTCGCACCTCAGCTTGTGTCTGGTTTACCACCATAACAACTTCAGAAGTTGGTGTATATGTGGTGAACCATTCTTTGCTTGAGCAGACATAGCAGGTGGCCCAGTGTCTACCCACCAGTCAGAGTCAGCCCCTACCACAATAACCTGCACAATCATCGCAACAACGTCAATGATCATAGAAACCTTGCTAGGCTTACCTTACTCTGATTGTTTGGTCTTCGCTTTGCATTCACTCTTGAAGTGGCCTTTATTGCCATACTTGAAACAAGGCATCTGAGACTTTGCCTTCTGTTGTTTGAAGGAAGTTCCCTTAACTTTTAGATTGTTAGGGTCCTTCTTCTTACTGTGGGAAGCCGCATGCTTTTCCTTGTGTTTTTTGGTGTGATCCAAATTTGCGTTAGTCAATTGTTTGGACAGTGCGTCCACTTTTAGTTGAGCCCTTATTTGGTCCTCAATATAGACTTCATGCAGGAGATCTTCCAGACTGATCTCTAACTTCTTCCTATGCATGTTTGCATAGAACTTGCTCCACCTAGCGAGGAGCTTCGAGACGATCCCTAAAACAACAAACTTGTCGGGGAGGGGCATCGCCTCATCATCCAACTCTTGTCGCAGCTTCAGGAACTCCTTCACCTGCGGCAGCATTGGCTTCTCGTCTTCAAAGAACCACTTGTGATATTTTTTAACTAAGAATATCTTACTTCGGTTCTTATCATCTTCGTACAGTTTCTCTAGAGACTCTCAAATCTCTCTCGCAATAGTCTTCTTTGAATATGATTCTGCAAGGGAGTCTTCCATAGCATTTAGGATCATAAGCCTACAAATGCAATTTTCCCTTCTCCACTTGGCCTGGTTCTTAGTAGCAGCAGAAATTGTAGCTGCGGATCCAGTTTTTGGAATAGTAGGTTCCTCCTCAATAAGCACATGGTCAACATCAAAGAATTGAATAATGAGGCTAACCTTCATTTTCCAAATTTGATAGTATTCACCATCAAATTGCTCTAACTTTGTGAAGTTATGATTGATTAGCGAAGCACGAAAGTTTTCCATCTTGCTATCAAGCTTTGAGATTTTTAGTCTCAGGGCATAATTTTCAATAGAAAACTGAGAAATGAAACAATTATAAAAATAATATTTTGAAGAAACACTTTAAATAAGGTGCTTGACAGAGATCCTTAGAGGATTCTGGATAACGAAAATCTAAAAAGATTTCGTTACAGCAGCAAACGAATGTAATACTTCTAAAAGAAGTTACAAATCGAATTGCTAGCAGCAGCACCAATTGCCTACTAATAGTTTTTTATTAGATCAGAACTGTTCTCGTTCAGAACGAGTTGAAGTGGATGACAGGCGATAAAGTGGATGGAAGAACAGCCTGCTGGGGTGAATAATCACCGTTGCTCAAAGCTTGATTCGCCCCCACACGAATAGCTTTCAGGAACCAGCAAGTTCGACGGAGAACTTTGGAACACTCCGCTCTTCTGACTCCTCGAATGGCAGCGGACTCCTGCGCTAAGTGGCGCTGGTGTACTTCTTCTATGCTCTCTGGAACTTTGTCGAAATTCATAAGGAATTTTGTTCAGAACACTTCTACCCTGATAGAGAGAACAGAGAACCTTATATAGGCTCGTGCTGTAACTGTCCAGTTAGCAGAACGTTCAGGACGTGGGAAAAATTGCTCTGAACGTGTTGTAACCGCTCAAATCATGTATAGACACAATCAGAGCCAACTGGCGCACAGCGTGCGCCACCTGCGGACCTGCGCCAATAGCACCCAATCGCTTCTGCGCGTACTAGCATAATACGCACACCGCGCGCACCATGCGCAAACGGTACACCAACTGCAGCACCAACTGGCGCACCATTTGGTCGCACAAATTATGCCATATTAAGCCTCATGAGCCCATGAGTCCGAGTCCGAGTCCGAGTCGCTAGGCTTAGCTCTAATGAAATAAATTCCAAGAGCAAAAAGCAAATGTTTTACCATTGAGGCTTATCCTTACCTCCTAGTAAAATTACCCACATAGTTCCCTCCTTAGGATCACCATCCCATGTGCATATCTCAACAACACATACCAAGTATATATATTGAGATACTTCATGCTTTTTCAATGTGAGACTAAACTTTACTAGGCATGTGTTGAGAGCAAGCTCTCTTTACATGTTACAAAGGAAAAGCTCCAACATTTATGTAGGATAAAAATATCATTTATTTATTTATGGTAGAAGAATGGATTAGTATTTTAACCCGCTGAATAAAATTAAATCCAACCTAATCTAAATTTCATTATTTTAAATTAAATTAAATCTAATCTAATTTTAAATATTTTAAATCAAATCCACCTTAATGTATATGTCAAAATTAATCCAAGAGAATGATAATTAAAAGAGGTTTGAATTTTGTTCGATATCTAACTTGTTACCTATATTAGATCAGAAAAAAGAAACTAGATATTCATTGGATAGTAGCATCCTATTTTGTATCCTTATAAAAGAAAATAGGTTAATATGTATCATGTCACTTCTTTCATTGTTTATATTCTTTATTATTTATATTCTTGATGATGGAGGGGACGAGAAATCCTTAGAGTTCCATCTATTTGATGAATTATTATTCAATGTCTCATAAATGAAAAATAGCTTAATATGCACTGAGATTCACTCAAATACATTTGATGCTGATATATGTTGCATTAACATTTAGAACAACATATAAAGAGTGAATATGCACTCCACGTCTCTACTGAATATAAATTAGGGTAAATTGCAAAAAACCCCTCGTTAGAATCCCGCTTTCTGCACTAAAAGATCCCATGCTCTTAACAATCCAAAAAGTATAAAATATGCTCATTTAGCCCCCAAATGACAATTTTATCCCTCCCCTCCCCCCCTCCTTCCTCGGCTGTTGGGGCTGCGATCGCCGACGAGGAGGAGCAGGGGAGTCGGGGGGGCTGGGGGATCGCCGGCAAGGGACGAGGAGGGGGTGGGGGGTCGGGCAGGGGGGTCGGGGGGGGCGCTCGCCGGCGAGGAGGAGCAGGGGGGCTGGGGGATAACCGACGAGGGAGGATGAGGGGGTGGGAGTCGGGGGGGATCGCCGGTGCCGCCGTAGCCAGGGGGGTAGAGGGGGCAGGGGCATTTTAGGTATAAAAAATACTGGAGGGGCCTAATCGAGCGAATTTGTAATCTAAGGAGGGGCAAACTGCCAAAAATTCTAAAAGATATTTCTACGCAAAAGGCGTATATTTAACGAGGGGTTTTTTTTGTACTTTACCCTATAAATTATAAAGACTTGACCGCAATAATTTATTTAATAGAGTAGAGTTCTATTAAAGTTTCTATTTGATGTGCGTCTCCAAATTCTTCATTATTCCTGATTAGCGTGACTAGTAGAGTTTAATCTAATTAATACAATTGTGTCACAGCCACTTTCCAGTTATGTTTAAATCAATGATTGCATGTCAAAAAGCCTAATTTTACAAAGTTAGGAAAGTCGATTGACCCATGTGGTTACTGGCTGGATGATAGAAAATCGGTGGATCGAACCATGGTGGCGTATTATTCTTTCAATTTACAAAAAATAGTGGGAGTTGGAGGCAGTAGGTCCAAAACAAATTTCTCCAGAAATTAGAGAAACTGATGGCCGCCTTCCTCTGGAACTCTAAAGATCAACACCGGACTAGATGGATCTCTTGGAGCAATGTGTATCGACTGAAGGATAAAGGAGGTCTGGGCATAAGATCCCTGTGATGACTGCTCTCCACGCGAAAAGGTGTTGGACGTTAATTAATGGTGAGTCGGCGTGGGCCCAGTACATAGTCCGGAAGTATGGGGACCCTACCACTCCCAGCTATTCCCTCCCTTACTCCCCCTCCCCGTTGTGGCGATCTATAATGAAAATATTTCACACTGTCTACTGCAATTGCCAATGGGTTCTAGGTCGTGGCAATATCCCTATTTGGGGCCAGAACTGGTGTGGTACCCCTCTCCCCAAACCTCCCGAGTTTATCTATACCCCCTCCGTCCGTCAAGTGGTGGCCTCCCCGATGATCTGCATATCCCTGGATGAGGAGGTCAACATTCGTAATTTTCTACCTGTGGAAGCTAATGTCATGTTGGACGACATTACCCTTAACAATAAGAAGGACAAGATAGTCTGGGTTCTTGACCAACATGGAGAATTCTCTACTAAATCATACTGGAAGCGTCATCGTAGGAGACACCCGATCGACACCTGGAGCAGCTTCTGCTGGAACAAGTATATCCAGCCTCGTATTGGCGCCTTCCTCTGACGTCTTCGTAGGAACGGCACTCCGGTTGAGGCCAGACTTCTTTCCATAGGAATCAACCTTGCTTCAAGATGTGTGTGCTGCACTAATTCGGGCACTGAAACAAATAATCATCTCTTCGTTTTTGACGAGACGGCTCAAAAGATATAGCTCCACTTCGCTACCAATTTTCACCTCCCTACCTACTTCACTGTCGATCAACTTGCTCAGGTATGGCTTCATAACTCCTCTCTCTCCCCTCTCCCCTCTCCCCTCTCCCCTCCTCGGTGGACATCAGCAGGAACATTATCTTCGCTTCATGCTTATGGGAAATCTGGAAGGAAAGGAACTCCATTAAGTTTGGCGACGGGACTGGGAACTACCGGGAGATCATCCGTCGAGTTACCTCGCATCTGTAACATACCTTCTCTGCTCATAATCTGGGGAAGGACGTATTGGGGCGTATCAGCACGAATACGAGAGACGTCCACTCGGGGATCTCTACTCGATGGGTGGCACCGGGGGTTGGTAAGAAGCTGAATATTGCGACAAAGATAGGGAAAGATCCAGGTCTGGCGTGTAGGGGTGTCATCAGAGACAACCTCGACAACCTGATATATGCCTTCTCCCTGTTCAAAGATGATACAACTAGCCCTCTACCGGAATTTGACGTCCTTCTCCTGGCGTTACATTGGTGTTACTCCCAGAATATCCAGTACAGTGAAATTGAAAGCTCGTCCGTCCACCTTACCAACATCATTGCCAAAAAAGCTGAACCTTCTTGAACTCTCAGATACAAGACCCGCAAAGTCCAACAAATTCTCAACCCGGCTATCGACATTAACCACATCTCTTCTAGTGCAAATGGCGTGACAAAAGCTCTGGCGTCTCTAGCTCGGGATTCCAGACGTGACCAGATCTTCTTCCATACCTCCAAACTTCCAACGGCGACCAGCAACGCACTGCTTAAGGACCTCTCGGGTCCTTAGTGGGCCCATTTTCTTATATTTTTCTTTCTCACTTTTGTATACCCTTGGTACCTCCGGGGTGGATAGTTTGAAATTTTTCTTTGTTTAACGGTCTCCCCGGGAAGGATTGATTTATTTTGGTATGCCAGGGCTAAGGCCTGGCACGTATACTTTTGTAGGTCGTCGGGCAATCTTCCGACGCCATCTTTGAGCTTAGGCTCTCCCGTATAACAATAAAGTCCCATGTTTTCAAAAAAAATGTGCACAAAGTACCATGTGTCCAAGAAGTAAAACTAAGGCCTGTGGGCCCAAAAGACATGCTATTATAATACTAGGAGGCCTTAAAGGCGGGCGTAGATGCAGTTGTAAGAGGAAATGGTGGAAGCTTGTATGGTACCGGGTCATTAATATCGCAGTCGTCAGTGCACTCCATCGCTCCATTTGTATATTCTGCTATTGGTCCTCCTCCTGCATCTGTTTTCCTAGTTGGGAGGAGATACAAATTGCAATGAAGTGACTAGAGAGTACAGTAAGAAAAGTTTACATATAGGATGCCTCCTCTCGGTACTCTTGCTACTCCCGCTCCTCCTGCTCCTTCTGAGTAAAACTTTGATACAGCCTCTGTATGACAAGTGCGCCCCCTTATATATTTATGTTTACATATTTTACTAAGAGAGAGGGCCCACTTATCATACAGAGGTTATATCAAAATTTTAATACAGCCTTCTATATTAAAATTTTTCCTGCTCCCTCTACTTCTCATGTTGTGGTTTCATCTTCTGGCACAGCTCATTGTTCCGAAGGCCATGTATAACATCTTCATGGCATTCTTCGAAGAGTTTATGCGCATCCACCGGTGCCAGCCACCACAACAGCTAGAATCTCAATGATTTTATCATTTTTATGTACTATGCATTGTTGTTTGTAATTATGTTTGAAAATTTTACTTAGTGAAGACTTTATTGCACTGTACTGTTGGGAACGAAGCGCGGAAACCGTTCCCCCAAACCAGAAAGTCCTGCGAGAGAACTAAGCAAAAGCACACAAACCAAAAACGCCAAACACAATCGCAGACATAAAGATTTTTGACGTGGAAAACCCTTACGGGAAAAACCACGGGACGATCGGAGTCCAACCTTGAAGAACCTCCACTAATGGAATAAAGAGAATACACCATCTACAAGCTCCTTCCGATCCAACACGGATCACCACAACTCACTTGAAAGAAGAAAATTTTTGATTGCGGACTCCGAAGAACAAGAGATGCCGAAAAATTATTTGAAGCAATCTCTTCTTCACAATAGTCCTTAATCCTCTCTCTCTCTCTCAAAGATTGTAAAGCAATCTTTGCTTTGAGATGATTTTACAACTAGCATGCATCACCCTTTTATAAGCCCTTGGTAACCCATACATGGAAGGCCAATATATATGAAAACTTCCAATATAAATCAATCATATATTTAATGTAAATCCAATCATAATTAGCTTACCATAATTGAAAACCCAATAATATGGAAAGCTACTATATGAAGGGTCCAATCATAAATCTATAATCAAAGTAAATATGGAAATCCAATCATATATTTCTTTACCATATATGTACCAAAATAAAATCCATGCACTCCCCAAGCTTCTCCGACACACGGATGGCGCTTGTCGCTCTCCGGGGTATTCTCCACATAGGTGGGAACCCCACCCACTCCAACAAATCTCCTCCTTCACAACTATGTGGAGGAGGTCTTCATCCCGACGATCTGCCTGCAGTACTCAAACTTTCCCCTCGGAAGAACCTTCGTGAGCATGTCCGCTCCATTGTTATCAATATGAACCTTCTCAAGCACCGCATCCTTCTTCTCAACCACATCCCGTATCCAATGATACCGAGTCTCGATGTGCTTGGACCGACTATGAAATGTCTGGTCACAAGGTGAATAGCACTCTGACTGTCGTAAAGCAAAGTATACTGCTCTTGCTTCAGCCCTATTTCCTGCAGCAGCTTCTTCATCCACAGCAACTCCTTGCAAGCCTCCGTCGCTGTAATGTACTCTGCCTCTGTCGTCGACAAGGCAACACACTTCTGTAACCGCGACTGCTACGATACCGCTCCTCCAATAAACATCATCACATAGCCCGAAGTCGATCGCCTCGTGTCTACATCTCCAGCCATATCAGTGTCAGTATACCCAACCAGCTTCGGCTCGTCACCACCAAAAGAAAGTCTACAATCGGCAGTGCCCTGAAGGTATCGTAGAATCCACTTGACCGCACTCTAATGTACCCTTCCAGGATTTGAAAGGTACCTGCTAACTGTGCCAACTGCATGAGCGATGTCTGGCCTCGTACACACTATAGCATACATAAGACTTCCCACAGCTGAAGCATATGGAACCCGCTCTATATCTTCCTTTTCGTCCTCGGTAGATGGACACTGCTCCTCAGTGAACTTAAAGTGAGCCGCAAGGGGCAACTCATTTTCTTCGACTCATCCATACCGAAACGCTGAAGTACCCGGTGAATGTACTTCTTTTGGGACAAATGTAGCAGCTTGGACTCTCTCTCTCGGCTGATCTCCATCCCAAGAATAGTCTTTACTGCGCCCAAATCCTTCATAGAGAAGGTCGCGCCCAGTTGGCGCTTCAACTCCACTATCCTAGTGGCATTCTGACCCACTAACAGCATATCATCTACATATAGTAATAAAATGATAAAATCATCCTCGGCAAAGTACCTCACAAATATGCAATGGTCCGACGTCATCCGTACATAGCCATGCTCCCCCATAAATGACTCAAACTTCCTGTACCACTGCCTCGAAACCTGCTTCAGATCATACAAGCTCTTCCTCAACCGGCAGACCAAATGTGACTTGCCCTTCTCACAGAATCCCTCTGGCTGCTCCATGTATAACTCCTCTTCAAGATCACCGTAGAGGAATGCCGTCTTCACGTCCATCTGCTCGACCTCCAAGTCGAAACTGGCTGCCAATGCTAGCACCACCCGAATAGACGATGTTTGACGACTGGCAAAAAGATCTCATCATAATCCACGCCTTTCCGCTGACCGTAGCCTTTAACTACCAGCCTCGCTTTATATCGAGGGCGAGTAGCATCATCTGTCTGCTTCACTCTAAACATCCATCGATTTTTTAAAGCCTTCTTGCCCTTTGGCAACCGTACCAGCTCATAAGTGGAATTGGCATATAAGGAACTTATCTCCTCCTGCATAGCCTCCATCCACTCCTGCCTGTGTTCGTCTTCCATAGCCTCTGTAAAACTTTTGGGCTCTCCCCCGTCAGTCAATAGCACATACTCACCCGGTGAGTATCTCGTAGATGGTCGACGCTCTCTGTCGCTCTTTCTCAGTAGATCCACTGGTGCTGGATGTATACCAACAGCCTCCTCCTCTTCAGGAACCGCCTCCCCGGCATGCTCATCCTCCTGAGGGACACCATGACCACCATCAGCAGGTTGATGATCAAGGTTGGGAGCAACTCCATGTACTGGCTCCCCCATAATTGGATCCTCTGCGATGTCCTCTGGAAACTGCTCGAAGCAAAATGACTCTAACTCAGGCAATTCCTCAGCCTAAGAAGGCGTCTCAGAATCCTGAGTGTTGGTCATGGTCTGATCCTCGACGAATACCACGTTCCTGCTTCTGTAGAGCTTTCTTCCTACCGGGTCGAAGAGTCTATAGCCAAACTTATCCCGACCGTAGCCGACAAAGACGCATCGCCTCGTCTTCGGCTCAAGTTTGGTCCTCTCGTCCTTCGGTACATGCACGAAGGCCTTACAGCCAAACACTCGCAGGTGATTGTATGACGGCTCTTTGTCGTACCATACTTTGTCAGGCACATCACCCTGCAAAGGAGCACTAGGAGATAAATTAATAACATAAGCAGCTGTGAGAAGAGCATCACCCCAATAACTGCCCGACAAGTTTGCTTCTGACAGCAAACACCGTACCCTCTCCATCAGTGTCCTGTTCATGCGCTTCGCTACACCATTGAGCTGAGGTGTCTTGGGAGGAGTCTTCCGGTATCGTATCCCCTGCTCTCTGCAATAAGCATCAAAGGGACCAATGTATTCGCCGCCGTTGTCGGACCGAACACACAATAACTTCTTGCCCGTCTCTCTTTCAACAGAGGCCTGAAACTCTTTAAAAGTAGGCAGCACCTGATCCTTGGTCTTTAAGGCATAGACCCAAACCTTCCTGGAACAGTCATCAATAAAAGTTACAAAGTAAGAAGCACCACCAATAGATTTTACCTTCATAGGACCGCAGACATCCGAGTGAATCAACTCGAGCAACGCCGGCTTCCTTGAACTTGGGTGACTTTGGAAAGATACCCTATTTTGCTTTCCAGCTAAGCAGTGCGTGCACTTCTCCAACTTTGTAGACGAGCCCTGGAATCACCTTCATGTTCACCAAGTAGCTCATCCCCTTCTCGCTGATATGGCCGAGCCGTCTGTGCCACAACTCGGTAGACGCATCACTGACTGCGTTCACCTCCTGTGCCCCCTGTGCGCTCCCCTCCATATAGTAGAGACCGGACTTCTTGCTTCCTCTGGCAATCATCATCGAACCTCTGGAAAGCTTCCACTGACTATTTCCGAAGAGACTGAAGAATCCCTCATCATCCAACCTTCCAACCGACACCAGGTTGAAACGGATATCAGGGACATGACGAACATCTTTGAGAACAAGAACTGCACCCATCTTCGTCCTCAAATGCACATCTCCAACGGCAACCACCTTTGACACATCTCCATTGCCCATCTTCAACACTCCACAGTCACCTGTCGTGTAAGTAGAAAATAGTGCCCTGTTGTGAGATACATGCGCTGAAGCCCCTGAGTCCACCAGCCAAGAATTGTCATCGCAGGCGAGGTTTGTGATAACCTCATCACCTACGACGATCACATTGCCTCCATGTATCGAAGTCGTCGCTGTAGTGTTCTTATCTTGCTTCCCCTTGTCGCCCTTCTTCTCTCTCTTCCAAGCGAAACAGTTCCGCTTGATGTAGCCCTTCTTGCCATAATGGTAACACTCCGAGTCCTCGTACCGACCCTTGGACTTCCCCCTGCTCTTGTCTCTACCCCCACCTGGACCCCTGCTTTTGCCCCTTCCGCGGCTCTCCGAAACTAGTGCCTCTGAGTGATGGGATGTGGATGAAGTGTCCTGAGAACGTCTCCGCATCTCTTCATTCAGTACCCCGCTCATGGCAAACTCCAGACTGACCACGCCTTCGGGAGCAGAAGCGATCATAGATACTCGTACGGTCTCCCACGAGTCTGGCAATGTACATAGCAACCAAAGTCCTTGAACCTCGTCGTCGAACTTGACTCCCATCGAGGATAGCTGGTCTACCACGCCCTGG
Source organism: Iris pallida (assembly GCA_029216955.1). Lineage (NCBI taxonomy): Eukaryota > Viridiplantae > Streptophyta > Magnoliopsida > Asparagales > Iridaceae > Iris > Iris pallida. Next base: position 139,735 of record JANAVB010014832.1, read on the forward strand.
AACTCACTCAAGTGATCCGTAATGGATGCACCATCTTTGTACCACAGACCCATCATCGTCCGGTTCAGGAACAATTTGTTTACCCCGGTCTTTTTTGCGTACAATGATTCCAGCTTCTCCCACAACGTCTTCGCATGCTCAATATTGGCAACGTGGTTGTACACGTTCTCGTCAACGAACTGCCGCATGTACCCACACACCTGTATATGCTCGAAGTTTCTGTCCTCATCGAATTTGTCACTGGGCTTCTCGGATGCAAATATTGGAAGATGCAGCTTCTTGAACAAATCCTTCATCTTGCTCCGCCAATAATGGTAGTTGGTACCATTCAGGTTCACCATGCGCACCGGCTTCGCGTCCATCTCTGCTTCCTGGTTTGACTGTCAACTCCTGACACTTCTTTGAACCCAAAACTCTGATACCACTCTGTTGGGAACGAAGCGCGGAAACCGTTCCCCCAAACCAGAAAGTCCTGCGAGAGAACCGAGCAAAAGCAAACAAACCAAAAACGCCAAACACAATCGCAGACACAAAGATTTTTGACCTGGAAAACCCTTGCGGGAAAAACTACGGGACGATCGTAGTCCAACCCTGAAGAACCTCCACTAATGGAACAAAGAGAATATACCCTCTACAAGCTCCTCCCGATCCAACACGGATCACCACAACTCACTTGAAAGAAGAAAATTTTTGATTGCGGACTCCGAAGAACAAGAGATGCCGAAAAATTATTCGAAGCAATCTCTCCTTCACAATAGTCTTTAATCCTCTCTCTCTCTCTCTCTCTCTCTCTCTCTCAAAGATTGTAAAGCACTCTTTGTTTTGAGATGATTTTACAACTAGCATGCATCACCCTTTTATAAGCCCTTGGTAATCCATACATGGAAGGCCAATATATATGGAAACTTCCAATATAAATCAATCATATATTTAATGGAAATCCAATCATAATTAGCTTACCATAATTGAAAATCCAATAATATGGAAAGCTACTATATGAATGGTCCAATCATAAATATATAATCAAAGTAAATATAGAAATCCAATCATATATTTTCTTACCATATATGTACCAAAATAAAATCCATGCACTCCCCAAGCTTCTCCAACACACGGGATGACGCTCGTCGCTCTCCGGGGTATTCTCCACATAGGTGGGAACCCCACCCACTCCAACATGTACTTTGTATTATTTTATCAGATTCTCGTATGATAATACTTTTCTTTATCAGATTTTCCTGTGATATTAGGTTGTAGTATTTTACACTTTATTTTCTGTGTGATATTTATTGTTTATAAGAATCATGCGATAGTTTATGCAAAACATGAAAACGCTGCTCCATTTGACGACTAAAATTTATGTCGCTAAAGGGATAAAATATTAGTTTATTCCTTAGCAACGGAATAGTGATCGATTAGGTTTGTCACTAAAATCGTTGTTAAAGAGAACGAAATTCATGATATATATATATATATATATATATATATATATATATATATATATATATATATATATATATATATATATATATATATATATATTATCTATTTAGTGTCGAAATAACGATTATCTAATCCATCACAACGTATGTCATAATTCTGTCATTGAGCTAGCGACAATATTTTTCGTCGCCATTCGATTGCTACTTTTTCTTCGTAATTCCGTAGTTGATCCGTCGACTTGACCTTCCACAACAAATTTCTTTAGCAACTTTGTCAATACTAACATATTTTTTCCGTCAGTTTCCACTAGTCTTATTAGTGACAGATTATGTCGAAATAATGATGGAAATATCCATGGCTATTTCCTTCATTTTTTTAGTGGAATACAAGTTATTGAACAGGTTTAGAGGAATACAAGGCATCGGGAAAAAAAAGACAAGTAGACATGTTCCTAAATAAAGTACTCTTTTGAAGTAGCAGATTTGTAGTACCAAATCGAAAATCATGTGTAAAATGGCTACGTTTGACCCAGAGAACAAATAGACAAAAAATCGTTATTATATATGAACAAAAATGTGCTCATGTGTGGTCTCCCTTCAACGTTTGTCCTGATCCTTCTTTTACAGCTTGGTTGTGCAACATTTATTTATTTTAAATAAAGTGTCATGTAAATTGTTTTGTTTGTTACTATTTACTTTATACGTATTTTTATCAATTATTATTAAAGTACATATTTTTTATATTATTATTAGAATGGCTAGAAGACTTTTGTAATTATTCTAATTTTTATTAGAACAACTTAGGAAGACTAAAAATAGCCTCCTTAATTATTCTAAATTTATTATTGTATTATTATATATATTATTTTAGAGAAAATTTGAGTTGTATTCCACTTTTTTAACCTTAATTTAAGGTGCGCCCCAACCAATTACCATAATGTAAGGCACCTTCCACTTTTAAGGGAAACCATCATTTACTTACGGTCAACTCATTTGACCATTTTTTGACTAAGATACTCATTCTCTTCTTTTCCACGCCCCCACTTCGTTGTTCATCACCCATCGTGAGCAGTCGGAGTAGCCGCGGCCAGCAGCAGTAGTGGCGCATCCTCCCGACCCCCCCCCCCCCCCCTCCCCCCTCCCCCCTCATCCACCGCCATGGGCAGTCGGAGTAGTCGTGGTCAACAGCAGTAGTGACGCGTCCTCCCGACCCCGCCCTCCCCCCTCCTCCACCGCCGTGGGCAACCGCGGCCAGCAGCAGTTTGCAGCAGGGGTGCGACGAGGGGGAGGGGGACTGTCGGCGGGGGTTCGGGGGAGGGGGACTGCCGGCGAGGGGGTGGTGCGGTGCGAAGACGCGGGGATGGGGACTGCCAACACCACCACCAGCAACAGCTTACAGCGGGGGTGCGCTATGGCAGGCGGGGGGCGCAGGGGAGGGGGACCACCGTGAAGGAGGGGGTGGCGCGATGGGGGACGCAGGGGAGGGGGACTTCCGGCGAGAAGGGGGTGACGCGGTACGAGACGCGGGGAGGAGGACTGCCAGCAGCAGCAACAGTTTGCAACGGGGGCGCGCTGAGCGGGGCGGGGGGGTGGCGCAAGGGAGGGGGACCGCCGACGAGGAGGACGGGGCGCGGCGTGGAGGGGGTGGCGGTGGGGAGGCGGCCTACCAGCGGCGGGGAGGGGGGCGGGGCCTTGGGCGTGCGGGGCATAGGAAAGAGAATAAGACAAGGGGTATTTTAGTCAAAAAAAATTGGTCAAATGGGTTAACATCAGTGAATGACAGTTTTCATTAAGAGTGGTGGGTGTCTTTATGGTAATTGGATGGGGTGCACTTTGAATTAGGATTAAAAAAAAAGTGGAGTGCAACTCAAATTTTTCATTATATTTTTACATGTCTGCAAGATTATTTAGGAAAACCAAATGATAGCTCTCATAATTATCTTGCCACTGATATAATTAATTTTTTTGTTTGACTAAAAGATGAAAAATGTGGAAAATAAATTAATTCCACGGAATTAATTTACTAGGAAAATTTTTAGGAAAATATTTCACGGAATTAATTTGGACTTTGATTGTCGTTATTTTCCATGGAATTTGATATTTTTCTTTGGGTTGGACCAGTTTTATTTTCCACCGTTTTGGAGAAAAATATGAAAATATGATAGATTTTGGAAAATAGTTTCATGAAAATATACACTATCAAACCCTACAATCGGTGGAAAATTAAATTTTAACGAAAATATTCAGCCTTAGTGTAATATTTTGC
>JANAVB010014833.1:0-41967 GCA_029216955.1 Iris pallida
GCAGCTAAGAACAGACCTTCAACGCATGGGCATCTGGCTCAGGTGCAGGTAACTCAGGTATGGTCCCATCAGGATACCAAGGACCTCAAAGCATAATATTCCTCGAATGTCAGAGGCCAGCAGAAGCAAGAATAGGAAAGTGTATAAGGGACCCATACGCTAAGGAAACTGTTCTCCCCACCCAATGCCAAGTAGGGTCACATCCATGACTCATGAAACCTCTAGTAACTGCCAAGTCTACTAGCATGCAATTTTATTGGCAGATACTCCTGTCCGTCGCACGCCTCATATGTATCGGTGGCCAGACGACTACACGAGCACATATCCTACATATAACTCACAATATGTGGTAAGCAAGTGTCAAGGCCGTATGAGATATACCAATACCTCATCAACAAAGGGGTGGTTACTAGCCTAAGTCAATGTAAGAGAATAAATAAACGAGAAAAACGACCGATAGAGTCGCTTGCACCCAAGTGTAATTTGGATGCACAATTTTATAATATTAACAAATAAAAATACTAAAATAACAACTAAAAATAAGAATACATAATTCACAGAGTAAGGTGTCAAGGTATCTTGCCTGATGGTGCGAAGGCGGCAAGTCCAAGAAACACAATGTCAGCAAAAGAATGTCACAATCTCCATGCAACGTCGGATGCTGAAATAAATCAAGAACGGGTTCGGAATAAGTCATATACCTAGGAAACGCCTGTCCAAAAGTCAAATTCTGGAACATGGACAAAATCGTAATTTTGGGTCAAAACGATGTCCACCGTTGGACCTATTTTGTATCGAAACGTGCGCCAGTATCTACGATCTCTAGTCGTCAAACTACATGTCTATGGATTCGGTTTGAGGAGACAAACCCAATGGTATGTCCAATTTTGGATTCCGATAAGCCGTACACAAAGTCGTCCATTGGGTTTGGTTGCGGGCCCGCCAAATTTGGCGTTCCGATCCACCTTCTCAGAATCGGACCAAACTTGCCATACGGGACCAGAAAGTCGATACGGTCATGATGGCACAAGTTTTGTGTCGATCGACGACGTGTACGAAGTTATGGCCAAGTCTGCAAAACGTTGATACGAGGGTATCTCGACGGATACGCACTGGTTTTTCGCGCACGCGCAACGAAATCGAATTCCGTCAGTTCCAACACGTCGGCAACATCCATACATGCCTTTCGATGCGTATAGTGCACGACCATGCCACCCAGTTTGTCGGGACGCACGTCGTATCGGGAAAAGTTTTCTGAATTTTCACAGCTTTCGAACAATTTTTCTTGGAACTTTAACTACGAATAACTTTCTGGATAATTCATGAAATCACAATCTGTAAGTTCGGTTTGACTCATGTTTAGGTTGTCTACAACTGTGTAAATTTTATTTTTACAAAATACTAACAAGTCGGCCTTGGTTAGCCTTCCAAGTCGGGTATTTGGACAACCCCTAATTCTCTGTTTTTGAAAGGATTTCGCTCGACTTCTTGTCGATTCTCTGGACGGATGGGTTCGCAATAACGAATTCTAGATCCTAGGCTTCCTAGATGGTCATATAGACTGCAAATAGAAATTTGTATGATCGAATGATCGAATAACGAAGGAGAAATCATCACGCAAAGGAGGTTACCTGCGGTGGCTGTGTCAGAGCTGCGCTCTGTCCGCGGGGTATTCCTGGCTGTATGGGGAAGTCAACGGCGGGGCAGGTGGATCGTGGGGCTCGCAGGGAGAAGAGAAAGACTCAGGTTTTGGGGGGCAGTGCTCGCGAAGGATTCAGTAGGTTTGCCCTCGGCTACTGGTGTATTTTTCTGCCAATACTATATAAGTTGTATATCGATTGCTTTAATCAAATTTTGGTTTGGATTGCTTAATCTAATCCGATAAGGGGTTGGATAGGATTGGATTTCAGGAGAAAATTTGATCAAATCTAAATTTGAATTTCCCAGATTTGATCTCGCTAGGTGGCTGTAGCAAGTCGGGTATTTGCGTGGTTACTAACTCAGGAGATTTTCATATCTCGTGAGTGAATAACTCAATCCTTTCCTTTTTATATATAAAAATAAATGAATATATTTATGATAAGGCCTATATACAACTATCTCTATGTTACTAACACATTCATGTACACACACATAGATATAAGTATTATATTATATTTTTAATTCCATACACACACATAGATATAGTATATATACTATATAATTCCATATATTCTCTACTCTCATACAATTTAGTATATATACCTATACTCATACAATGCAATATATACACCCCTATATATAAAGTACCTACATATATACCTAAATTACCATTTATAAAAAATATTTCATAAAATTCCTAAAATCTATATATACTCCTAGAGTATATTACCAGAAATTTCTTTTCTAAGCATTAACTTATATCTATATACCTATACCTATATAATCATTTTTTTTTATAAATTGCCAATTACCAAATAACTTCTTAAAATCCTATAAATCAAAAAATCATATGGAAATATAGGGGGGTTTACATCCTACCCAACTTAAAGAAATTTTGTCTTCGAAATTAGAACTACGGTAGGGGTCGAATGCAAATGCAAAATTTTGGAAGGTTCTAAACATGCAAGACATACCTTGTTCTTCGAACAAATGCGGGTAGCGATTTCGAATGTCGTCCTCGCGCTCGCAACTAGACTCCCCTGGTGAGTGATGCTTCCATGCCATGCGAACCAATGATATAGATTGATTCTGTAATACCTTCACTCGGCGATCGAGGATACCTACCGGCTGCTCTTCATACGACAAACTCGATCGAACAGTAATTTCGGAGTGATCGAGCACATGATTACTGTCTACCACGTACCTCCTCAGCTGAGATACATGGAATACGTCATGTACTCCCTCTAGCGACGGTGATAAGGCCAATCTATAAGCTACCTCTCCAATACGTTCCAAGACGTCGAAAGGGTCGATTTATCTTGGACTCAACTTGCCACGTCCTCCGAATCGAATCGTGCCTCTAGTGGGGGATATCTTCAAGAAAACATGGTCGCCTTCCTTGAACTCTAAAGGTCGACGATGATTATCTGTCCACTGTTTCTGTCGATCCTGCGCTGCTCGCAGGTAGGCTTGTATCTTCTTTACCTTCTCTACTGTGCTTAAAACCAGCTCGGGACCCAATATCTGTCGCTCACCGATGTCGCTCCAGCAGACAGGAGATCGACACTTTCTACCATATAATGCTTCAAACAGTGCCATCTGAATGCCCGCTTGATAGCTATTGTTGTAGGAAACCTCTACAAGATGAAGGTGGTCTTTCCAAGTTTTGCCAAAGTCAAGCATACATGCTCTCAATATGTCCTTCAGCATCTGAATAGTACGCTATGACTGGCTATCTGTCTGCGGATGGTATGTTGTGCTAAACTTCAAACGTGTACCCAAACTTTTTTGTATACTCCTTCCAAAAGTATGAAGTAAACCTCGAGTCACGATCCGACACGATACTATCTGGTACACCGTGTAGCTTCACTATTTGCTTCATATACATCTCCGCCAAAACTTCTGTGGACTATCCCACTCTAAAAGGTAAAAATGGCTGATTTGGTAAATCTATCAATGATCACCCATACCACATCACGTCCACTAGGACTCCGAGGAAATCCCGTGACGAAGTCCATCGTAATGTGCTCCCACTTCCACTCGGGAATGGGTAGCGGCTACAATAATCCGGCCGTACTTTGGTGCTCGGCCTTCACTTGTTGGCATACCAAATACTTGGCCACAAAACGAGCTATCTCTCGCTTCATTCTGCGCCACCAAATACTGCCGCAAGTCCCGGTACATCTTAGTTCCTCCGGGATGAATAGAGTAAGTCAAACTGTGTGCTTCTGCCATCAACTCCTGCCGTAACTCTCCATTAGGAACATAAATATGATCACCACATCGCAATGTCTCATCGGGATGAATCCTCAATCCCGTCTGCTCTCCTGCTTCAGTCCTTTCTCTATGTCGTCAAAATCTATCATCCGTGGGGCGATGCCGCCTTGATCCTCTCTACTAATGATGATTGCACTTGGAGATTGGCTAACACGCCATCTACTCCAGGCAACACTACCTCAATACCAAGCAGCTGCAAGTCTCTAATCAACTCCTTCTGCGTAGTCAAGAAGTGTGCCATGGGCTTACGGCTTAATGCGTCTGCCACGACATTAGCCTTGCCCGGATGATAATGTAGCTCGATCTCGTAATCCTTCATCAACTCCAACCAACGTCGCTGTCACATATTCAACTCTTTTTGTGTGAACACGTACTTGAGGCTCTTATGATCAGTGTAGATATCCACCTTCTTGTCGTACAAATAGTGCCTCCATAGCTTCAAAGCAAAGATAACCGCTGTGAGCTCTATATCGTGGGTTGGATAGTTCTTCTCGTGCACTCTCAACTATCTCGATGCATATGCTACTACACGACCGTGCTGTATCAATATGCATCTTAATCCCTTCCCGGATGCATCACTGTAGATCACAAATCTTCCTGGGCCTGATGGTAGTGTCAAGATCGGTGCCGTGGTCAAGCGCTTCTTCAACTCGTCAAAAGCGGCTTGACACTCCTCCGTCCATATAAACTCCTGATCCTTGCAAGTGAGTTGAGTCATAGGCCCCGCTATACTAGATAAATCTTCTACGAACCTTCGGTAATAACCCACAAGTCCAGGAAAACTTCTTACCTCGAAAGCTGATGTGGGAGTGGGCCATGTCTTAACTGCTGTGATCTTTTCAAGATCTACCGATATGCCGTCTCCCATAACAATGTATCCAAGAAATAATACCTCATTGAGAAAGAATTCACACTTGCTAAGCTTCGCAAAAAGTCGCTCATCCCTCAATGTTCCCAAGATAATCCGTAGATGCTGCTCATGCTCCTGTTGACTCTTGGAGTAAATCAAAATATCATCTATAAAGACGACTACAAATTTGTCCAAGCACTGGTAAAAGATCTTGTTCATTAAATTCATGAAGATTGTGGGAGCATTGGTTAAACCGAAAGGCATGACCAAGAACTCGTAGTGTCCATACCTCGATCGAAAAGCCGTCTTTGCAATGTCTTCCTTCCGAACCTTCAATTGGTGATAGCCTGATCGTAAGTCAATCTTGGAGAATACTTCTGCTCCACTCAGTTGATCAAATAGATCCTCTATACGCGGCAAGGGGTACTTGTTCTTCACCGTCACTGCATTTAAAGCTCTATAATCGATGCACATGCGCACTGTCCCGTCTTTCTTAGGTACAAAAAGAACGGATGCTCCCTATGGTGACGCACAGGCAAGAATAAAGCCTTTCTCCTACAAGTCGTTAATCTGCATCTTCATCTCTACCAACTCCTTGGGTGCCAGACGATACACTCGAGATGAAATGGGCTCGTCTCCCGGGATAAGCTTAATAAAAAATTCAATGTCTCGGTCGGGTGGCAGTCCTGGCAAATCCTCGAGGAATATATCCTCAAACTCGGTGATAACAGGGTGCTGAGGGTTGTCCTGCATCATCATGTGAGTCCCCAATGTGGGTGCAACACAACTCTCTCCTTCTTCTTTGGTGAACTCAAATATTCGATGGTCTAAAGACGATACTCTGCCCCTATGGCAGTTTAAAAGAGCGAAATGTTGGCTCAACCAATCCATTCTGAGGACCATATCGAATATAGGCATAAGGAATACAAGAAGTCGTGCTCTCATCTCTCTACCACATATTACTACAGGGCAAAATCTGCAAACACCACTAACAGGTACAACTCCTCCTCCAGTGAGGATTCTAATATTATTAGATAAGGGTGTGATAGGAATACTGTGTCTAGTGGCAAAACTAGTGGCTATGAATGAATGAGTGGCTCCAGTGTCAAACAAGGTAATGGCAGGAAATGAAGCAACTAAAACCATACCTGCTATGACCTCTGCTTCTGTCTCTACTTCTGTATCCTCAACTGCTAGAGAGAATACCTTTCATAATTCTGTCCAGGGCCCTGAGCTCTGGCCGTATAGAACTGTGCTGACTGGGGTGGTAATGGTGAGAGGTGCTCCTGCTGCTGGCCGAGGTGTTAGAAGTGTTGGGGCTGTCGGTCTTGGGTTTTGCTGAGCATAAACTAAGGACTGCTGCTCTGGACAATCCTTCACCTTGTGCTGTCCTGACTTGCATCTCAAGCATGCTCCAAGTCGAGTTCGACAGTCCTTCAAGAGGTGTCCCTGCTTTCCACAATAGTTACAGGTGGGCTTCTGATAAGGTATGGGCCTCTGCTGGAACTGTCATATGGGCCTCCTGATAGGTCCACCCTGAGTAGCTCAGGCTGGTGTAACTGCTGGTGTATGGCGTCTCGATGTCTGCTATTGCTTCTTGTAAAGAATCTCCTGAGCACGAGCTTCTTCCAAGACAGCTGAATGGGAGACTCGAGACTGTGTAGTCGTATAAGACTTGAACTCCGGTACAAGTCCCTGATGGAATCTCCTCGTCTTCTCTAACTTTGTCAGGATCAATCCCACACCAAATCTACTTAGGCGATTAAACTCTGAGTCATACTTATCAACTGTCATATTTGTTTGCCATGAAATATAAAATAACAGAACAATTATCGGAGGACTGGACTTTTACTTCACAATATAAACTCGCTTGTACAAAGAAAGCCTAGGGACGAAAACCTAGGTACAGCAATCTAAGTAAAATTGTTTATTTTGGATTCTGGGGGATGACGGTAGAGGCTCGGAAAAGTGACGGCAGCTCTGTCTTACTCCTTGGACGATCGGATGCAGCCTTGGCTCCGGAGAAGATCTGCTTGGCGTTGAAGAAATGCTCTCTTTGCTCTCTGTAGATTCTCTCTCTGACTCTCTGGATCCGAGGGGGGTGTGATCTCTGTTATCTCTCTCTCTCTGTCTGTGCTCTCTCTTTTTTTGTAAGGGAATAGCATCCTGCTATTTATAAGAGTGGGGGGCATCATTAGGGTTTGCAATGATTGCCCATTCTCAAAAGTCGGCGACTAGAGATCAATGAATATGGACCGCTCATCTTGAATATAATAGATTTGAGCAATTAATGTGATTGCATCAAATCTCTGTAGGTAATTAATGACGATTGACATAAATCCTCATGATTTGTTATGCCAAGCTCGGATCTTCCGCCACATGTTTAATTTGCTTGACTGCAAATGATCTGATTTGATCCCAGTAATTATAAGGATGGCACTAAACCTAGTTGTTGGGATTTGATGAATCTTGATCAATTTGATGCCACGTGTCCCACTATCATTAGGCTGTTAGCTGTAGGGACGCTGGAAGAACTAATCCTCTGCCACATGTCTTACTTAGGAAATCTGAGCTGCATGAGGGTTGTTCCCCACTGAGCCATAAGGCTGGCCACGTGTCAAGGCTGCTTGGGAGTGGCCTCTGAACATTTGAACCGTATGGAGATGATCGGAGCCGCATGAGCGTAGGCGGCCGCATGATGGGTGGCTTCTCAGTGAGCCGCATGAATATAGTCCTCGTGAGCCGCATGGGGTAGCTTCTGCCTGAGCCGCATGGGGTGGCCTCTGTCTGAGCCGCATGCGACTGTCCACGTGTCAAGGCTGCATGAAGGTCTTTGGAGTTTGATGGATTGTATCAGAGATTTCCTTCATTTCCCTAGGAGTCTGCCATTATGACAGAGTCATTATTGCACGTCAGAGCTGTCATTTGTCAGAGCTGTCAGCCGTCAAGGCATTAAATGCCGTAAAAGACAAAGAAAAGAGATATTGAAGGCCACGTGGCTCTTCTCTGGGCCGCATGGAACTATTCGAGCCGTATAGACGCTTGAGCCGCATGGATCCCTGAGCCGCATGAGCTCTCTCAGCCGTATGGGGATCCTTGGCCGCATGGATCTTTCTTTATTATTTTCCATGCTTCTACAAGACCCCCTTCAAAGTTTTTCAATTTGCAAAATTGAAATACTTTGAATAAGAAGCATGGCTATGTATAAACTCTTCTGGCCGCATATGATGTCCTGGCCGCATGGATGTCCCAGCCGCATAGCCTCCTCAGCCGTATTGGTCAATCAGCCGCATGGACCCTTTGGCCGCATGAGCTCCTTGCTATGTCATCCTGCCACGTGTGTAAATATTTTGCATTGATTACCTTTGATTTGCTGTTAGATTTAAGGCCGCTTTTTGGGGCAGGATCCCAAGAGTTTAGCCTTAAATAATTATATTGCCTTGATAACCGAAGAGTCGGTTATAATGCACATGGATCGATACGTCGGTCGATTGGGGTTCTGCCTATAAATAGCAGAATGTTTGGACAGAAGACTTTCTTTACTTTCTATTTTTGCCCTAGCACTCTTGTCCTCATCCTCCTTCCCTGATTATAGTAATGGCTCCCAAGAAGACTGTTGCGGCAAAGGGCAAGAAGGCAGCATCTTCGTCCGGCGAAGGATAAGAAGGCTGCTTCTGCGGCGGCGAATGTGGCAGCTCCTTCGCCAGCTGACGTGCCCGTAGTTCACTCCGACGTCCACCCCGCCATTGCTGGTAAAGACTTTTACGTGAGTTTGGAACCCTAATTGTCATGGCTATGTCGCATATTTTATGCGCGAGCCTTTATCTTCATGTGTACCGCATGCACGTCTCGAGCCGCCTGGGGTATGCTCCATGTTTGAGCCGCATGAGATCTGTTGTTATGGTCGCATAAGCGCTTTTCCAACAGGGCCGCATACGCTCAGCATAAGCTTACTTGATTTGGACCGCATAAGTATATTCGAACTAGAGTACATGACCTTATCTGCATTGAGCCGCATAAGCATATTTGATCTGGACCGCATAGACTCGCCTGAACTCGTTTTGTCATATGAGCCTCCTAAACTTATTCGAACTCTGTCGCATGAGACTGCATTTGCACAGAGCCGCATAACTTTGTTGAGTCACTGCAGCATGAGCCTCCATTAGTCGGAGCCGTATAAGCTTTTTTCTAAGTTGGGCCGCCTGAGGCTCCGTTGAATCCGAGTCGCATAGGTTTAAGGGCACTCGGTCAGTTTTCCATGGCCATATTTTGACTTATTTCTTTTGTCTTCCTTTTTTAGTGAATTTTCCAGTTGATGCTTCGGGGGAACCTCTAGTGGGTCGTACTCAAGCTGCTATGGGCTACAGGTATGACCAGTTAGTTCGGTATGTGGCGGATCAGCTTCCTAACGACGAGCCTCCGGCGAGATTGAATGCCCTTAAGAACCAGCCTTTCTATTTTCTATGTGCTATGATGAACTCGAGGAAATTAGAAGGGAAAGCCTGCGTTCTTCTTTGGAGACGCTTTGACTGTGAAGAACAGTCAAGTTCTGGATATATCGGAGAACTGGAGCTTCATTTCTAAAGGGATTGTGATCCGTATCCCCAAATGGAGTGTCACTTTCCCTTATCTTAGTTCAATATGCTCCCATTGGACAGGAAGATGGAAGAGTCTTTGACTCCTACCCGGAATGGGATGTTTGTGGGCGACATCCATTACAATAACAGCATGAAGTCAGTGTATGCGGGCAAGGTACATGCCAGCCGTTATGTAACGGGATTAGCCCCGGGTACTTTCTTGAATGTGCCGGATCCCAATTTCATGTTTTCTTCAGCCGATACTTTTCTGAACCAACTTGCTCGGAAAGGCTCCTATCCCATTGGCCGGTTGACGCTCCCGAGTTGGATATACCCCATTCCCTCATGGATCAATCTGTCTATGTGGATCTCGCGAAAGTATGAGGCCTTTCTGTGTGAGATTGGTCTTTATCATGCTATTCGGGGCACCAGCCATGGCTTGCCCATAAACAAGAGATTATTTATAGCCCTGCTGGAGATGATTAACCACCGCACGGGAACCTTTTATACACCTATAGGAGAAATGGGGCTTGCGCTCCATGAAATGCACGCGGTTTCCAAGCTTCCTTGGGGGGATGAAGCTTTTGAGGCGTACACTCCTACGAATGAGGAGTTTGAGGAGTTGGAGGAATGGTATCCAGGCTTCGTGGCCATTTATCAAGAGATATTGTGCCACTATAGCACATGTCAACAGATAGCCAAGAAGGACAGCAGCTCGGAAGGGAATGCTCCCCACACTAAGGACTGGGTACGCTATCTCTTCTCGATGGGTGCCTTAGGTCGAGTCACTTCCCGACGTCCTCAATCCCGGGATGCGGTTCAAGCCTTGGTGTCGTCGGCCAAGAGGGTGGCCACCACTAGTGACAGATTTGGGAGTCAAACCGACTCTTTTGGTTATTTTTATCAGGATACCCAAGAGCTGTCAGAGAAGGCGCTCCTGGCGGGATTCTTGATGGTATGACTGCGGAATTGCGTAGTCTCGGGAGGAGCTGGTTCTATTGAAAGGATCAGCCGTAATTTTATTCTTCCTACTGTGAAGCTAGTTTTTAGAGTAAAACTAGCTCTTCTCCCGGCCATGGTGTGCAGCATACACCGTGGCCTCCGTACTTTTACGTCCAAGGTCATCGCCCGCGATGTGACGAAGGACTTTGAAGGGACTGAGCTGCCCTATCATTATCTGATGGGGTGGCTGCTGATGCACTATCCGTCTTTGATGAGACCGGGCTCTGAAGATGGCGTAACTGACGATGATGCTTTTATCTTTCGTTATCGCAATGAGACTTGGGAGTACAAGACCATGCGTGCCTGCCAGATGGCGCTGGCGAGAGCAGATATGTACAACTTCTTCGTATCTGTCCCTCGTTTTACTGCTGAGGAAATAACGGGTGTACATCTCGACAGTATTGGTCCTTCTCAACTTCTAGACGGCCATATGCTTTTGTGGTTGCGTAACATCTGCCCCGCCCACTTGGTATACCGCAACCATAATACTGTCTTCCTGGAACCTTACCTGCCCAGCAGGTTTGCTCGTCAATTCGGATACAGCCAACTTTTTCTGGACAGTCCCAGCTCTTGCCTGGGTTTTGAAGGTAGCCTCCTTGACGGCATCAGGGCATGGCACTACTATGATACATTCTATACTCGTACCATTTTCTCGGTTCCTGATAATAAGGCGTCGGTAGAGATTTTGTATATGGCGGCTTTGTACCATGTTATGGCGAACAAACTCCCTGTCGGTTTTAACCCGGGTACCAGTTTTATTGTTGGTACTGGCATGGATGAGAAGCCCCAAGGGGCCAAGACGAGGAGAAGAAGAATAGAGTCAAAGCGCCAGACTCAGACTCTACCACTGCGGATGATGAGGACGATGAGCGTGATGCAGATAACTCTTTCTTCCCGGTGGAAGATTTTGGAGCAAATCAGCCGCCTGTTTCGTTAAATGAGATGGTGGCGGATCAGCCACCCGTTGCACCCGGTCCTGTACGAAAGCGTAGCAGGCAAATTTCTCCTGTTGGCGGTATTCCTCGCTCCCGGAAACTGGCTGTGACCAGACATCGCAAGCTAACTATAAGGGAAAGAGGCGAGAAAGTTGACCCCGTCGGAGGTAAACGAGTCACTACCATCGCTATTTAGTTCTTCCTTTCTTCCAGTTTTAATCATTTTCCTCCCCTCCCATAGGTGTCAGAAGAAGATGAATCTCAAGTTGCCGAGGTCGTGACTCGAGATGACGGGGGCTCCGGTGAGCCTGTCCCTGAAATTGATGAATTCCATCAAGATGATGCTGATCGAATCGTATCTCCCTTCGAGGTGGCTGGGACAGAGGAGCCAGCCGAGTTTAACTTGGAGATCGCGGGTGAGGAGACCATGTCAGCTGCGAACGAGCCGCAGCCTTCATGCTCCTCTCTTGGTAAGATAAGCCGGATCTTAACTTGCGAGGAGGCCTATCTGCTCTATCATCACATCCTTCGGGTTACGTCGATTGATTGTTGTTCTGGACATACAGGTCCTGCCTCTCCAGTGCCGATGATGGACATTGTTGAGACAGGCTCTGCCGAAGGAGCACTGGCGGAGAGGAGCGTACCCCCTCCCCTTCCGGCTCGCCTTGAGGGGCCTCCCGCTAGCTCGAGTTCGACAAGTCAGGTAGTGGGACAACCGAGGCAGGGGACAATGGTCCTTGCGTCTTCTCCTGCTCGGGCGGCTCCGAGAGTCGACCTCTCTGTCCTGCCAAGTGTCCAGGCTCTTCGGGTGGCAGAGGAAGAGTTAGCCGCTATTTGCGCAATGTTCTCCTCGGAATATGTCCCCTTGGTGGCAAGTTCTAGCGCAACTCCTTCGACGTTGCCGGCCACGCTTTCTTTGACGCCATCCTCTACAGAGGTTCTGGATGAAGCGTTACAGGACGTGGTCGACAGCTTTTATCGTCACTTGACAAGGGGGTAGCGGCTGCTGGGGAAAGAGGGACCTCTTTCGTCCTGGCCCGGCAATACGCCCAGGGTCATATTGATATCCTTAAGACTCTTTCCGGTGGGGCAGGGGTAGCCGCGCTTCTGGAGGCGAAATTGCTGGAGACTGATCAGCTGGTGGCCCAGCTTCAGGTACTGCGATAGGCTGATCTGTCTGCTGCTATAGATCAGGAGTGCGGTTCCCTCACAGCTGCTGTAGAGAAGATAAGGGCTGCTCGAGATAAGACCAGGCCGGCCATACTAAAGGACCTCCGCGATCTGTCTGATCGATATGATCAATTGAGCCGCGAGAGTGAAGATGTTACAGCTCGGAAAGCGACTGCCTCCCGTGGAATCACTGAAACGCGGGAGCAGATCCTTGAGCTTTAGAGGAAGTTAGCTTTCCTGGAGTCTGAGCTTGAGGCTGCCCGTATCGAAAGGGGCTAATTATCCAGGAGGCTGACAGAGTTAATCGAGCTTCGACTGACCTGGAAATTACCCTGAAAAAGTTGGAGGACGACTGGCGGGCACTCATGGACTTGGATAACGGGGAGCGGTTGTCCCAGGAAGCGGAGCGCCGAGCTATACGGCGGCTCGAACAGGGGGCCACCTTGGTGAAGAATCGCCTCCTGGAATTGTGTAATACCGAACTATAGTCGGCCTTTTTCTTCTTCTTTTGTTTCCATTCTCTTTTTCTTTTCATTTTGAGAGGGACGTGGTCCCAAAACATGTAATGCTTTTTTTTTTCCAATAAAGAGTATTTTTCATTCTATCCTTTACCTGTACTGCTTGTTGTACCTGTGGTATTATGGTGATGTTTGCCCCGAGTGGGGGACTTGTCTGTGGACCTGTTACCCTTGGCATATCTTGGTTTTAGGTACGAATAACAAGTTTGATTGGGGATACCTAGAACAGTTCCACGGTAAGGTGGCCATGGACGTTCCTGGTATCGGAAGAAAGAATGCCATGGAGCAGCTGGGCTCCCGGGGCATGATGTGAAATGATGGGCCTGCACTAAGAAACTTAGCAAAGGATATTTGTGGGCCTATTATCCTTGGCATACCCTAGCTTAGGATACGGATAATAGGATGAAAGGGAACCGACATATTTACTCAGAGGTAATGAGGACATGGCAAGCATGAGAGTTTTACCGCGGAGTCTTCCTACTCAGAGGTAATGAGGACATGGCTGGAGTGGACTCAACGGAGGATATTTGTCGACCTATTATCCTTGGCGTACTCCGGTTGTGGGTACGGATAATAAGTCGAAAGGGAATCAACATACTTACTCAGAGGTAATGAGGACATGGTAAGCATGAAGGTTTCTTCGACGGAGCCTACCCACTCAGAGGTAATGAGGACATGGCAGGAGCGGGCTCAATGAAGGGGGGGTACATAGAACGACTCAGAGGTAATGAGGACATGGAAGTTCTATGTAGAGGGGTGATTTATTTTTGGCGGGAGTGAAACGACTCAGAGGTAACATCGACATGGTCTTCTTGGAAATTCGTGGATCTGTTACCCTTTTTTGTGCACTGGGAGTGCGGGTAGTGGATCATGAGGAAGGAGCTCTTTCAGGAAGAAATTTCAGAGGTACGGTCATACATGACTTACTATCTGAAAGAGTGACCAGAATATGAGTTCAGAGGCACCTGCGGGTACATAACTCGATAATCTGGAAGATTGTGAATGTGAGTTCAGCGGTACCAGCGGGTACATGACTCGATAATCTGGAATTTTGGAAATGTGTGTTCAGCGGTACCAGCGGGTACATGACTCGATATTCTAGAATTTTGGGAATATGAGTTCAGCGGTACCAGCGGGTACATGACTCGATAATCTAGAATTTTATGAATGTGAGTTCAGCAGTACCCGCGGGTACATGACTCGATAATCTAGAATTTTGAATGTGAGTTCAGCGGTATCAGCGGGTACATGACTCGATAATCTGGAAAATGTCGTTTAGACATAATATTTCTTCAGGAACTTGCCATTTGACGGGCAGCATGAGCAAGTCTCCGTTTTGTTTTGCGAGGCGGTAAGCACCGTTGGAGAATACAGCCTCAATGATAAATGGGCCTTCCCACTTTGGTTGGAACTTGCCGGTGGTCTTGTGAGTCATAACCATCGGCCTCCGAACTGCCAGAACGAGATCGCCCACTTGGAATGTTCTGATCTTCACCTTCTTGTTGAAGGCTCCGGAGATGCGTGTTTGGTATAGCTCGATCCGTTGCTGAGCCAGGAGGCACTTTTTATCTAAGGCTTCCAACTCTTGTAGCCGACGATGGTAGTTATCGTCCATCGTCAATTGGTAAGTAAGGGCGACGCGGAGCGAGGGGATTTGAGTCTCCAATGGGAGGACTGCCTTACTCCCGTATACCAGGGAAAATGTCGTGTTCCCAGTGGCTGTTCGGACTGTGGTACGGTACGCCCATAAGCACTCAACCAAGCTTCTCGTTCCAGTCGCGTTTGTTGGACGATACGAACTTCTTGAGAAGTTTGATGATTGTTTTATTGAATGCTTCTGCCAACCCATTCGCTGCTGGGTTGTATGGTGTTGAAGCAATATTGTCGATGCGGTGCTTGTCGCAGAACCGATAGAAGGCGTGGCTTGCAAACTGCGGACCATTATCGTGGATGATCCTTCGGGGCAGTCCGAAGCGATAGATGACGTGATGCTTGAGGAAGCTGATCACGTTTGAAGTCTTTACTTCTGCAAGCAGAATAGCTTTCGCCTATTTGGAGAAGTAATCCGTGATTGCGAGTATGAAGTGATGTCCTCGGGAAGAGGGTGGAGCGATCGGACCGATGATGTCCATTCCCCATGCTTCGAATGGTCAGGACGCCACTGTCGGATGTAGAAATTCGGATGGTTGGTGGATGAAGTCCGCGTGGACTTGGCAGGCTTTGCACTTTCTTGTATAGTCTATCGCATCTGCTACCATCGTGGGCCAGTAGTAACCCATTCGGCGAAGACGGTCTTACAATTTAGGGCCAGGCTTATGGGCCCCACAGACACCGTCATGAGCTTCGCGTACGGCTTCTTTGGCTTCTGCATTTGACAGACACCGAAGCAATAACCCATCGTAGGATCATCGATACAGCATTTTCGTCTTTGTATCGTAGAAGAATCTGAGAGAACGCCTTCTGATGGAAGTGGCTTCCTTTGGGTTCTCGGACAGGATGTCGTAGACTACGAAGTCTATGAATGGTTGTCTCCAGTCTGACGCGTCATCGCTCGTCTGAGCGGAATAACTCGCCACGAATTGAACGTTGTTCTTGGGACAGACCAGTTCGTGGCCTATCACGTCAACCAATTGATGAGCATAGTTTAGAATCGCTAGGAAAGTGGCAAGGCCAGCTAAGGCATCGGCTTCGATATTTTGGAGTCTGGGAACGTGTTCGATGAAGAATCCCTCAAATGACGAAATAATGTTGATCGCTATTTGGTAATAGGGGATCATGTCTTCATGGCGGACTTCGTATGAACCCCGGATCTGATTGACGATTAACTGTGAATCGCCGTATGCTTCAAGATATTCTACCCCCAGCTCTCTTGCAAGTTGGAGGCCAATGACTAAAGCGTTGTACTCGGCCACATTGTTAGTGCAGGGCTCTGTGAGGGAGTAAGCGCGATTGATCACCAACCCGGAAGGAGAAACCAGCACCACCCCAACTCCGACGACAATGTTGCCCTTAGGTCCGGTCCTTGAGGCGCCGTCGAAGAACATTTGCCGTATATTATCGTGAGAGGTTGCATGCGAGTCGGCGACCTCATCTGGGATTCTTTTATATATTTTGGACGATTCCGAGCCTGGGTGGGCTGCTAAAAAGTCTGCCAGAGCTTGACCTTTAACAGCCTTTTGCGGGACGAAGATCATATGATAGGGGGACAACAGTATTGCCCATGTGGCGAGGCGGGAGCTGAGTGCCCCTGGTTTAGTCATGAGGACCCTGAGAGGGTTGACTCGTGAGATCACATGTGTGGTTGTCCTGTGACATAGTGCCGCATCTTTTGAATGGCGAACACCAGGGCGAGGCATTCCTTCTCCACGGCGGTGTATCGGTGCTCTGGCCCAATTATCATTCGGCTGAGGTAATATATTGCTTGTTCATGGACCGCATCGTTGTTATGTGCCAGCAGAGCGCCGAAGGAATGCTCTATTGCTCGTATATATAACAAGAATGGTTTCCCAGCAACGGGGGCCACCAGGACTGGTGGGTTCGACAAATATTCTTTGATGCTGTCGAAGGCACGTTGGCATTCTTCATCCCATACGAACGAGACGCCTTTCTTCATGAGATGGGTGAATGGCCGACATCGCCCGGAGAGGTTAGAAATGAACCTCCTGATGTAAGCTAGCCTCCATTGAAGGCCTCTGAGTTCGTGAAGATTTCTCGGGGGCCCCATCTCCATAATTGCCTTTGTCTTCTCTGGATCTACATGAATTCCCTGGGCAGTAATAATAAAACCCAGGAATTTTCTGCTGGATACGCCCAAGAAGGATTTTGTGGATTCATCTTCAGGTTGTGCGCTCGTATCAGGTCGAATACCGTCCTCAGATCCTGCAGATGGTCTCCCTTATAGCGACTCTTGACGGTGATATTATCAACATAACACTCCACAGCCTTGCGCAAGTGGTCTCTGAAGATGATACTCATGGCTCTTTGATATGTGGTGCCAGTATTCTTTAAACTGAAAGGCATGATTGTGTAGCAGTATGTGCCAATCGGTGTTCGGAATGATGTATGCTTCTCGTCGTCAGGAGACATCTTGATTTGGTTGTACCCCGAGAAGCCATCCATGAATGACATGCGTTCAAAGCCGCATGTGTTGTCGATCATAATATCAGTGATAGGGAGGGGGAATTCATCTTTGGGACATGCCTCATTCAGATTGCGGAAGTCGATACAGATTCGAATCTTTCCATTCTTCTTGAGGACCGGAACTATGTTGGCGACCCAGTCAGGATGTTGTTCCTCACGAATGAAGCCACTGGCTATCAGTTTGTTGACTTTGGCTTCGATCGCATCCATGATGCCCGGGCGGAAGCGTCGTTGTTGTTGTTTGACTGGCTTTGTATCTGGCCGAATGTTGAGCTTGTGAAGGGCAACTTCGGGGTTTAGTCCTGGCATGTCTTCGTAGCTCCAGGCGAACACATCAATATATTCTTTGACAAGTCCCAGCAGCGATTCTCGCTCTTCGTCTGTTAGGCTTTTACTGACGAAGATTTTTGGAGAAGATTCGTTGTCGAGGTCGACCTGTATAACCTCATCTTCAGTAGGGGGTTCTCTCTGTTCGAACCGCTTTTCCCATTGTGCATCCAATTGTTGGGCCCACGACTCTAACTCGAGGATTTCAGGAATGTCTTCATCTTCTTCGTAAGCGTCGACGAATGCCATATTGACTGACAAGACTTGTCTGAATACGTCTCCGATGCTGGTATCCGAATCAGAAGTTGGTGACCCGGTTGAATGTGAATGCCAGTCGCATTCCTCATCTGAACTTTCATGTGTCATTGTGGGCGTGACATACCCTAATCCACGTCGGGTCTTGCTGTAGTAGTCCCGTGGTTTGCCAGCCGGGACTGGTGGCTTCAAAGGTAATCGTCGACCGGTGCCGTAGTTCAAGCCTGGCGTATTTTCCAGATCATATCCCTATTTTTGCATGAGATATTTGGATCGGGGGCTATACAGATAAATTGGCAGTCTCCCGGCATCTGATTCGAGATCGACCTTCTCCATGGTGAAGGGCTGCGGGTCGTCCTTCCGGCCGAAGATGATTGGATGGTCCCTCCCTCGATTATGCGGTAAGCGTCTTCCACTGGAGTTAGCTGGTTTGCGGTGTAAACATTTGTCACCTGTGTGTGTAGGTGAGTGCCTATACCGTGTTCCATAGCATACATTGTACAATACTTATTAAGCTCGAGGTAGTTCAAAGATAGCCTTTTATTGATGAAGTAAGGTATCTTTTCTAGCGGGATTACATCATCTGCGGATGGAACATCAGTGTGAGCAGCCACATACTTGGCCAGTTCTGGTTCTTCTTCGGCCACCCCCTGTATAAATGAGGACTGAGAAGATGACTTGGACAGCCTGATCATCAGGGGTTCTGCTGGTGGAGCAGAACGTAGAGTCGTTGGCAAACTAGCGACCCCTTTGGTACTCGATATTGGGCGGGGAGTTGTTGGTTCGCTAGAAGCCCCAGACTTTGCATCGGGGTGACGATTCTTCTTGGGAAGGCGTATCGTCATTGGCTTGTCAGAGGGATTGAGCTTCTCTGCTTGTGGCTGGCCGACTCTTAGTAGTCTGATTGTCAGTGGCTCCGTTGTGGGTCTCGGTGCTTGGCCGGACCTTGGCAGCCGGATTATCATTTGCCCTTCTTATGCCGAGAGGCTGATTGCGTCCTTACACAGAGCGGCCGTTGTAGTGCCCCGCTCCCGTTGGGGCGAAGCACTATGTAATAGGCTCGTGCCAAGTCAGACATGGTCGGGAACATAGATGGCTAGTCTGACTCGGCGACGAGTTTGTGTACAAAAACCATGGCATCAATAAAATCGATTTGGACGAGTGATATGAGTACCGTTCCAACTAATGGATCGACTACTGTTGGAATAAGTCCTAGATGCGGTAGGCGGCGTCTTGGCGAAGGAACTCTAAAGGGAGCGACGCAACCCTCTGCCGTTGGTTTTATTGGTTTTCTTGGCTTTCTGAACGATTGTTGCGTGGATTTGATAGTGTGCTTTCGCGTCGATTTCTGAATACGTCCTTGAGAATTTCGAAGGAAGGATTGAAGGAAGGGTTCTAATTCGATGCTCGTGGCATTGCAGGAGTTCGTGTAACTGACGCTCGACCGTCGCGAAGCGTTCTCCTACTCTCGGCGCAATCTCCTTAGGTGGGTGGTTCTTCGGCCCCTTCTTTTCTACTCCTTCCCGCCAACTAAATTCTTAAAGTTCAACGTTCAAATCGATGATGCTAACGGGATGTATGCTTGCCACTAAGATCAAGAGCTCGGGATAATATATCAACCTAGAAAAGTAAACTCTGAATCGATCGGTTCACACTAAGAAAGAGATAGACTATATTTCATGCCATGCAAAACACAACTATGAAAACCTTGGTGGCGGTACATCATGCCTCGGAGAATTGGTGCCTACGGGATGCTAAATCAGAACGTACGGTTTCGGGGAAAAGGACCCTTGCGCGAGTAGGAATGATATGTGATTTGATAATGGTTACGCTATGCAATTTACTTCATACATATATAACTGTTCATATATTCGCATGGTCAAGGACGACTTGTGCACAAGGTGAGCTTTCCTCGAGACGGTACCCGGGGCCCTGGGACCGAATCGGCCTAGGAGGAAATTATGGAAATCATGCTTCGGCGCGAGGCATTGCGAGACCTCCAGTTAGGCTCGCTACCTGGACTGGAGGGCGTGTCGCAAGGCTACGTAATCGTCCTTCTTGGTGTCGATATCACCAATGACTGCATATAGGATAGACTGCATGCTCACCTATTGTCTTGTGCAGGTGGTAAGTATCATGTACATTATTTTGCAGGAAAGGAGCACGGCCGTGGTAAGAATGCCTTTAAATGGGTTATGTTGTTATCGTTTAAAATGTGCCTTCGATATGAACTGCAACTCATATAGTTCTAAATAGAAAGATCACTTCGTATGCCTGAATCCTTAATAAGCAGTGTCGGTTTAGACGAGTTCGTCCCATCCACTAGCAAGTGTGCTAACCCCCAACTCCCCAGGTAACGAGCGTGCTGCGGGAGCTCGAGACTAAGCTGGAGTTGAAGAACGGGAGGCGGCACGAAGCTCTCCTATTTTAAAGTATTTCGATGCCCAATTCAGACCGAAGGCTTTTGTTCAAATGTATAAAGGGGCATGAATGTATGGAACGCCGAGGATTATTTCAAGGCGTAGCTTGTCGATAGCTTTCTTTTGTATTTCAAAGATGTAGCCGCAACGGCATATGTAATGTAAATATGACCTTGCACATATTTTGCAAGTTTATGAATGAAAAGCTAAGTTTTCTTCCTATGCTATGTTTTTAACTCTCTGCACTGTTTAATTTTAACGCGTCGAGTCAAAAAAGAAATTTCCAAGCGTACATCCTTGCCTTGTGCAAGTCTATCAAAGACTTGTACGGCATCACGTCCCGACCTGTGGGGATCGATTTATATCGAGTCAAGGTGATGGCGACCGATTCGGCGAGTCGGGGCGTGACAAGTTGGTATCAGAGCACGGTTCACACCTCGGACCTTCCAAATGCTTTCTTTAGATGATGCCGTTGCGATTTTTCAAAAACTATGCTTTTCGACATATACGGCCTGAAATAATCGTTCCATACACATAAGCCCATAGATATTTTGAGAATACTAACGGGTTTGCTCAATTTTGTAGGAATGATGGAAAGACTGGGTGTCTCCACATTGATTAGCACCGATAGCACCGAAGGTGCGACGCCTAGCGAATCGGCCATGCAGCGACTACTACGCCTCATGGAACTCCAACAACGTCAGTCAGAGATGCAGCAACGACAGTTGCAGGAACAAATCCAGGCCCAAGTCAGCGCCCAACAAAAGCAAATGGATGCCCTGACCAGGATCGTGAGCACCATAGCGACGCAACAGAACTCGACGACCGTCATGTCCGAGGAAGAAGTGCAAGCCGAAAAGACAAAACATGTGTCTTCCTCCTCCCTGCAAGATGACCAAGTTTAAGAAAATGAACCCGCCGAACTTCAACGGTCGAGCAGAGCCTGACGAATTCATGGGGTGGCTAGTGAAGATTGAGAGTCTGTTCACTCTCCTCAACATCAAAGGGTCCAAGAAAGTCGGGTGCGCAGCGTTGCAGCTCAACTTGAGGGCCTACGACTGGTGGAAGGCGAAGAAACAGGAACTCCAAGGGTCCAACCCCAGTGCCAAGATCTCGTGGGAGACATTCAAACGGGCCTTCCTCGAACAATACATCCCTCGTGCCCTTCGTCGACAGAAGGAAGAGGAGTTCATGTCCTTGAAGCAAGGAAACTTGTCCGTTGAAGACTACGACGCGAAGTTCGTAAAGCTAGCAAAGTTTGCCGGGGCTTTTCTGCCGAACGCAGAGGCGTGGTGCGAGCGCTTCCAGCAAGGCCTGAATGAAGATTTGCGTCGGGACGTCATGAACCAGAGATGCCAGACGTACAGGGAATCATATAACGTCGCTCTTGATATGGAGCGGGTCTTCGGTCGAACGTCGCGGAAGGGCGGATCAAGCATCCGCAACAACTTCAGCAAGCATCCTAACGACGCGGGAGGATCTGGGTGCGCCAAAGCGCCAGAACACGACCGAGTATTGGGGGGCCTCACCCAGGCGTACGTTGCCATCGCTGCGACAAGATGGGACATCTGGCGATCGACTGCCGAGGGGGATGCTTCAAGTGTGGCCAGCTAGGTCACAAGGCTGTAGATTGTCGAATGGGGAGGGCGAACCAACATCCACCAAGGGACGTCCAGAACCAGAACAGGGCGCCTCCCGCCCATGGCGCAAACGCGGTGCCCGTGAATCCACAAAATCGCCAAGGGGCGCAAGGCCGAGTCTACGCACTAACGCGGGACGAAGCCTATGCGTCCGATACTGTCGTGACAGGTATACTACTCTATAAAAATATGCCTGCTAGAGTATTGTTCGATTCGGGTGCAACGCATAGTTTCATATCGGCCGACTTTGTAAAAGAAAATGAATTACCTATGCAACTTTTAGATATGAATCTTAGCGTTAGCACTCCATCGGGAGTAGATATGCCTGCCACTCATATTTGTAGGGACGGTTACATATGCATCGGAGGGAGGAATCTATCCTTGGAAGTTATCGTCCTCGACGTCAAGGAGTACAATATAATCCTCGGCATGGATTGGTTGGGTGCATGCCACGCAACGATCGAGTGCACGGAGAAGAGAGTTGTGTTCCGCCTTCCGGGCGAAATCGAGTTCTCCTATTCGTGTGGAGCAGCATCAAAGTCAGCAATGGTGATATCGGCAATTTCGGCAAGGCGTATGTTGCATTCCGGGTGCAGCGGATACCTAGCATCAGTTCGAGACACAAGAACGGAGATTGCAAGCACGGCCCAGACTGAAGTCGTGGCAGAATTTCCTAATGTGTTCCCACACGAGTTGCCAGGGATGCCGCCGGACCGAGAGATAGAATTCAGCATCGACACCTTCCCGGACACCCGACCGATATCCAAAGCACCCTATCGAATGGCGCCGGCAGAGCTGAAGGAACTGAAGGCACAACAACAAGAGTTACTGGATCGCGGATACATTCGCCCTAGTGTCTCCCCGTGGGGTGCCCCAGTGTTGTTTGTGAGGAAGAAAGATGGATCGATGCGGCTGTGCATCGATTATCGGGAACTCAACAAAGCCACGGTACGAAACAAGTACCGTTACCGAGAATAGATGATTGTTTGACCAGCTACAAGGGGCGACGGTGTTTTCCAAGATTGATCTTCGCTCAGGCTACCATCAATTGAAGATCAAGTCCGAAGACGTACCGAAGTCCGCCTTCCGAACCCGATATGGTCACTACGAATTTCTAGTCATGCCTTTCGGCTTGACCAACGCTCCTGTCGCGTTCATGGATCTAATGAACCGGGTGTTCCGACCGTTCATAGACAAATTTGTCGTTGTGTTCATCGACGACATTCTCATATATTCAAAGAGCAAGGACGAGCACGTGGAACACTTGAAGACGGTGCTACAAACTCTGCGTGTACATCAACTCTACGCCAAGCTAAGCAAGTGCGAGTTCTGGATGAACAGCGTGACGTTTCTTGGGCACGTTGTCTCCGCTGAAGGCGTCACGGTGGACCCAAAGAAGATCGAAGCAATAGTCGAATGGAAGCGGCCTACCTCAGCAGGCGACATCCGAAGTTTCCTCGGCTTGGCGGGCTACTACCGTAGATTCGTGAAGGATTTTGCTAAAATTGCGTCGTCTCTGACTCGCCTCACCCAGAAAGGAGTCGCATTCGAGTGGAACGATGCCTGCGAATCGAGCTTCCAAGAGTTGAAGAAACGGCTCGTCTCAGCGCCGATCCTTGCACTTCCGGACGGGCCAGAAGGGTTTCAGATATTTAGCGATGCATCGCGGACGGGTTTGGGATGCGTGCTTATGCAAGGGGATAAGGTGATTTCGTTTGCTTCGAGACAACTGAAGCAACACGAGAAAAATTATCCTACGCATGATCTCGAGTTAGCGGCTATTGTGTTCGCGTTGAAGCTATGGCGGCACTATCTTTATAGTGTAGCTTGTCGCATCTATACGGACCACAAAAGCCTCAAATACATCTTCACTCAACGGGACCTGAACTTACGGCAGCGGCGTTGGCTCGAACTCATCAAAGACTACGATCTGACTATCGAGTACACGCCAGGTAAGGAGAACGTTGTGGCAGACGCGCTGAGTAGAATGTTTGCAGGGTGCTTGTCTATCAACCGTAACATACAGCGAGACTTGGCAGAGATGGGCATCGAACTCCGAATCCGTTACCGTGGAGCACGATTGGCCCAATTGCACCTTGAGTCGAGCCTGCACAACAAAATAAAGACCGCACAGGAGGACGACCCATTCCTGAAGAAGATGCACGAGCTGATTTCGACGGGAAAGGCGACTAACTTTGTGGTGGACGAGGGCGGAATGACGCGGATGAAGGGGAGGATATGCGTGCCGGACCATGCTGAACTTAGAAAGGAGATTCTGACGGAGGCCCATTATGCGAAGTACTCGTTGCACCCCGGGAGTACCAAAATGTATAAGGACCTGCGCACGACCTTTTGGTGGCACGGTATGAAGAAAGACGTGGCGACGTTTGTGTCACAGTGTATGGCCTGTCAACGGGTGAAGGCCGAGCATCAAAGACCAGGCGGGGAGCTACAGAACCTCGACATTCCAGTATGGAAATGGAATGACATCTCTATGGATTTCATCATGGGCCTTCCGAAGATGTCGCGGGGAATGATGCGATTTGGGTCATTGTCGATCGTTTGACCAAATCCGCTCATTTCCTCGCTATTAAAGCATCATGGAGCATCGATCGGTTAGCTCAGATTTATCTCGACGAGATCGTCAGACTGTACGGGGTACCGGCCACAATTATTTCGGACAGAGACGGGCGATTCCTATCACGTTTCTGGACGAGTCTACAGGCGGCGCTGGGTACTAAGTTGAACCTTAGCTCCGCGTACCACCCGCAAACCAATGGCCAGACAGAAAGAGTGAATCAGATCCTGGAGGATATGCTACGTCTGTGCGCGATAGATTTGAAGACTAGCTGGGACACACACTTGCCGCTTGCGGAGTTCGCATACAATAACAGTTACCAATCGAGCATCCAGATGGCTCCCTACGAGGCACTTTACGGGAGGAAGTGCCGATCTCCGATTTGCTGGGACGAAGTCGGGGAGCGACAGGTGCTCGGGCCAGAATTAATCGAACAAGCCGTCGAGAAAGTCCGCATGATTCGAGATAGACTCCGCATTGCTCAGAGTCGACAAAAGAGTTATGCAGATACTCGTCGACGACCGTTAGAGTTTTTGGTTGGGGACCATGTGTTTCTGAAGGTGACGCCGATGCGGGGCGTCATGCGATTCGGGGTAAAGGGCAAGCTGAGTCCAAGATTCGTAGGGCCCTTCGAGATCCTCGAAAGAGTGGCGACCGTTGCTTACCGGATCGCGCTACCTCCTGCCCTGGCCGAAGTGCACGACGTCTTCCATGTCTCCCAACTTCGGAAGTACGTGCATGACCCAAGTCATGTGGTTAGTTTCGATCAGTTGGAGCTACGCGCCGATCTATCATACTCGGAGGAGCCCGTGCAAATTTTGGACCGTAAAGAAAAGATCCTGCGGAGCCGATCGATGTCCTTGGTTCGCGTACTCTGGCGCAACCATTCCGTCGAGGAGTCGACATGGGAGCTAGAGGCGAAGATGAGGGAGAAGTACCCTTCACTTTTTGCCGACGAAGGTCAGACCCTTGTTCTTAAGTTTCGGGACGAAACTTTTTCTTAGTGGTATATTATGTAGTGCCCCGCTCCCGTTGGGGCGAAGCACTATGTAATAGGCTCGTGCCAAGTCAGACATGGTCGGGAACATAGATGGCTAGTCCGACTCGGCGACGAGTTTGTATACAAAAACCATGGCATCAATAAAATCGATTTGGACGAGTGATATGAGTACCGTTCTAACTAATGGATCGACTACTGTTGGAGTAAGTCCTAGATGCGGTAGGCGGCGTCTTAGCGAAGGAACTCTAAAGGAAGCGACGTAACCCGTCTGCCGTTGGTTTTATTGGTTTTTCTGGCTTTCTGAACGAATTGTTGCATGGATTTGATAGTGTGCTTTCGCGTCGATTTCTGAATGCGTCCTTGAGAATTTCGAAGGAAGGATTGAAGGAAGGGTTCTAATTCGATGCTCGTGCCATTGCAGGAGTTCGTGTAACTGACGCTCGACCGTCGCGAAGCGTTCTCCTACTCTCGGCGCAATCTCCTTAGGTGGATGGTTCTTCGGCCCCTTCTTTTCTACTCCTTCCTGCCAACTAAATTCTTAAAGTTCAACGTTCAAATCGATGATGCTAACGGGATGTATGCTTGCCACTAAGATCAAGAGCTCGGGATAATATATCAACCTAGAAAAGTAAACTCTGAATCGATAGGTTCAAACTAAGAAAGAGATAGACTATATTTCATGCCATGCAAAACACAACTATGAAACCTTGGTGGCGGTACATCATGCCTCGGAGAATTTAGTGCCTACGGGATGCTAAATCAGAACGTACGGTTTCGGGGGAAAGGACCCTTGCGCGAGTAGGAATGATTATGTGATTTGATAATGGTTACGCTATGCAATTTACTTCATACATATATAACTGTTCATACATTCGCATGGTCAAGGACGACTTGTGCACAAGGTGAGCTTTCCTCGAGACGGTACCCGGGGCCCTGGGACCGAATCGGCCTAGGAGGAAATTATGGAAATCGTGCTTCGGCGTGAGGCATTGCGAGACCTCCAGTTAGGCTCGCTACCTGGACTGGAGGGCGCGTCGCAAGGCTACGTAATCGTCCTTCTTGGTGTCGATATCACCAATGACCGCATATAGGATAGACTGCATGCTCACCTATTATCTTGTGCAGGTGGTAAGTATCATGTACATTATTTGCAGGAAAGGAGCACGGCCGTGGTAAGAATGCCTTTAAATGGGTTATGTTGTTATCGTTTAAAATGTGCCTTCGATATGAACTGCAACTCATATAGTTCTAAATAGAAAGATCACTTCGTATGCCTGAATCCTTAATAAGCAGTGTCGGTTTAGACGAGTAGGTTCGTCCCATCCACTAGCAAGTGTGCTAACCCCCAACTCCCCAGGTAACGAGCGTGCTGCGGGAGCTCGAGACTAAGCTGGAGCTGAAGAACGGGAGGCGGCACGAAGCTCTCCTATTTTGAAGTATTTTGATGCCCAATTCAGACCGAAGGCTTTTGTTCAAATGTATAAAGGGGCATGAATGTATGGAACGCCGAGGATTATTTCAAGGCGTAGCTTGTCGATAGCTTTCTTTTGTATTTCAAAGATGTAGCCGCAACGGCATATGTAATGTAAATATGACCTTGCACATATTTTGCAAGTTTATGAATGAAAAGCTAAGTTTCTTCCTATGCTATGTTTTCAACTCTCTGCACTGTTTAATTTCAACACGTCGAGTCAAAAAAGAAATTTCCAAGCGTACATCCTTGCCTTGTGCAAGTCTATCAAAGACTTGTACGGCATCACGTCCCGACCCGTGGGGATCGATTTATATCGAGTCAAGGCGATGGCGACCGATTCGGCGAGTCGGGGCGTGACAGCCGTAAGGGGTGCGGACTTGCCAGGTTTGCGAGCTTGAAGGTGGATCGTCAGATGTTCTTCTGATCCTGAGGCCATCTCAGTTCGAGCTTGTACATCCTCCAGGTGCCTCTTCGACTTCTCGTATAGGCAGGAGTCTTAGTAGTAGGACTCGACCCCTTTGAAGGGATCGATGTCGGCAAACTCTGTCCTCATAAAGTCGTATTTGTCGACATACTTGAAGCACTGGTGCAGCGTGGAAGGCACGATCATATAATCGTGTATCCAAGGGCGCCCCAAGAGGATGTTGTAAGAAGTGTCCACATCTATGACGTAACAGGTTACTTCTGACTGGAGATCGCCAATTTGGCACTTTAGGCGAATCTTCCCGATCGGGTAGCTCCTGCCCGAATTGAAACCGCTGATGGCGGTGCTTGTTGGCGTCAGGCGATGCATAGGAATACGGAGATGATGTAGTAGACCCTTCGAGATGATGCTTATGGAAGAACTAGGATCAATGTGCATCCGGTCCACCTTTACGTCCCCGATGTATCCCGTGTAGTATAACGAACGATCGTGCAGATTGGTTTTGATGAGCATATCCTGTGGAGTAAAGACAATATTGGGCCTTGCTCCTGTGCAAGCGCTGTCTTGGAGATTTGCAGGCGGGCTCTCTCCCGTGAGGTTGACCTGAGCCAGATATGCGTCGGCATTTTGGAGTGCATCGCTCAAAGTCGCACGAACATCCTTTGAGAGCCTCAGGAGCTCGTATAATAACAATTTGGCCGGTGTATTGACCAACTGCACCAAGATGTCGAAGTTGTAGGGCCTCTCCAGCCCCTGAGGTGCCTCTTTTCGGAGGGATTTGTCAAAGCGAGTCTCCTTCGGCCTAGGCTTATCGGTCGTCGGAGGCTGGAAAGGTCCTGGAGTGTCAGCGGTGGCTGGCTGATGATCTTCAGCCGAGTTATCAGCCACAGGTTGGGATTATGTCCTAGACCGAGTGAAGACAGCTGTGGCTTCCTCGACATCTATCGAGATTGTGCGGCAAGATCTGAATTTTCTATTTTTTTCTTGCAAATAGAGGATGGTGTGGACTGAGTCACTTCAGATACCAAGTCTGGATGGACCCACATGACCTCCCCTCGTAATATGGTGAGGGGCACTAGACCAGCAGCCTGATCTCGGGGAGGTGGAAGATTAGCAATCTCCACGGTCGCCAGAGGGATGGGTATCACACCGTCTTGAGCCTCTGTTGGAGGGAAGCTGCCGAATTGTACGGACACCATGTTGGCCGCCACGGTTACCTCCTCGAAATCGATGGCCAAAGCGTTCGAATCGATAAGATGTTGGATGTATCGTTTCAATTGGTAGCAGTCGTGTGTAGCATGGTGGACGTAGCGGTGGTAATGGCAGTACTTTGGGCTCTCCATATCTGTCGGCCGAGGTTCCCGTCTCGTTGGAGGGAGCTGAATTCTGTCTCCTTGTATGAGCATGTCTAAGATGGGCTTGACGTGACCGTCTTCGAAGGAGTAAGTGATTTGCGGCCATTGTTTGTCTGCCGGTTTTGACTCAGGTTTCTGGGCTGTATCGGCCACCATAGCCTGCTTACCCCTGTTGTCCCGATTGTTGGAGGGGCTACCCCCATTGTCGTTGTTGGTATTAGGACGCTTGCCCTTGTTCTCTCCCTCCGAGATGTGCAATCTCAGTTGGCGAGCCTTCTTCAACCGTTCTTCGGCGCTAGTGGCACAGATGATGAACGTCTTTCAGTCCTTAAATTGACTTTCGTCCATCCAGAGACTGATTGTTGGGAGTAATCTCTTTTGGAAAATTTCAATTAAGGAGGAATCTGGGTTACCAGACGGCAGCTTCATTGCGGTTTGACGAAACCGCTCAATATAGTTCCTTGTCAGCTCTTTCTCCCCTTGGACGACGTCCATGAGGGTGGACATTGTGATGTCCTATCCTACTTCGTAGAATCTCTCCAAGAACATGCGCTTGAAGCTGGCGAAGGAGTGGATGCAGTTGTCTGGCAGGTTGCGATACCAGTCGGAGGCGACTCCTTCCAATGCTCCAATGAACAATCGTGTGAGGATGGCATCGTCATGGGCAGGCCCGGCCCAGGCTAGGGGCGAGGTGGGCCACCGCCCAGGGCCTCCGATTTTTGAAGGCCCCATAATTCTAATGTAAATAGACCAACACCAAATTTAAAAAAAAAATGGAATGAAAAGCCCAAAATTGATAGCAGATCTAAGAAGATGCTGAAAGAAAAGAAGAAATAAAACGTACGCCTCTTCACCTTCAAAAAAAAATTGAAACTTCCCTAATTTCGAAATGGTAAAAAAAACTGAAAGTGCGCTCAAACGGTTGCAAAAAATTTAAATCTCACCACCTATTCATCTTCTTCCCCTCTTTATATAACAGAAAATTCAACATATTTTATTGTCTTCTCTCTCTCTGGACTGGACCGAACAATCGAACATCATACAGAGTAACACATCGCCGACGAGTTGGCGACCTTCTCCTGCAACCACGAGACCCCAAACCAGTGACCATGTATGATTTATGAAAGAAGAGAGAGTGAAGAGTTATTATGTATTGATTCTTTTCGGGTTGCAAATTTGTCATAGTAGCACTAGCAATCAATACTGTACGTCACATCACATGGGAAATAGCCTGATGGGTCTGGAGCAGGGACAATTTTTTTTTAAGCTTTGGTTGCAACTTGCAAGCAAATGTACACAAAATATTTTTTTAACCAAGTTTCTCTCGCTAAACCCCCACACTTTATGAAGGTTAGCCGCTAGAGCACAGTAGCAAAACTTCAAAGGACGAAGACCATAGAAAGGTCAGAAAAACTATAAATTAGAAATGTATTTAAAGTAAGATTAAATGGTCTAGCTATGGTATCTATTGAAAGTAATATATTAGAAAATTTTGATTATGATAGCTTAATTGATGATTTTGCCCATAAAAATGCTAAAATAAATTTTTATTTAGGTGGAAAAAAAAGGCCTCGTTTTCACATTACGCCCTAGGCCCCATAAAGTGTAGGACCGACCCTGGTCATGGGGCAGATGGTTGGTGGTGACCTCGAAATAAGTGATGTATCGACTTGCGGAGGTCTTTCCATCATAAGGATTGATATTGAACGGCTTATATCTCGGTGGGAAGGGGACATCCCTCCATACAGCAGGGTATGGTTACCATATTCTGAGGTCTTGAGAGGTTTCTCGAGCGTGAAACATGGCTCGGAGCTCCTGGACCTCTCTTTTTGCTTTCCTGGCCTCATCTACAGTGGTGGGAGCCGTTATTTCAGGAGGATTGTTGCCCGGGTTCGGTGCCGCTGAGTTCGAGTCCGCATTGACCGCGGGACCCGCACTTGTTTGGCCAGGCGTCACTCCTTACAAAGTTGGAAGGGCCGCTTTGATCTCGTCTACAGACTTGACCAAGGCATGCAGTATGGCCTCCAGAGTGTCGATGCGTTGGCGATCACTGGAACCACCTTGGTTGCTGTCCGTCATGAACATCGTCCTTACATGAGGAGAGACAGAAGGAACGGTAGAGGACACGCCCTCCGAATCATACCCCTGTACCGAGAAGTTATCGGGGTATGTGGGAATGTTCTCCTCTGGTTCGGACTCAGAAGGAATAGTACCCCCAGCTTCAGAGCTTGCTTCATCTTGAGAGTCGTAGACGTCGTCGGGGACGTCGGCACCTGCTGTATCTGATGGGAGAGTTGTTTCCCCGGGCTCATCTCCTTGGAACATTGGATTATCGTAGATGTTCTGAGGAGTGCTACCCCCTGTTTTAGTAACCCCCAGTGGCGTGGAATGAATCTCCTACTGTAGTAGATTTCGTCTTCGAACGGGTGCCTTGGAAAACTTCGGTAGTGGATAACCATTTAGACGACAGTTTCTTAGTCACAGTGGTTGAGATCTTTGGGCTGGAAACGTTTATCTTCTTCCCTCTCCCCTCGACGGAGATTTTCTGAGTGGAGTTGCAAGAGACGACGGGTGGCGCCTCATCCTCTGAGCTCGGCTGTTGTAATCTTTGGAAGACGGACTGCCGGTCTTCTCGTATTATCGCGTTGTTGTAACAGCAGTTGACAATGATTTGGGTGCAGTGACGTCCGTGGGAGGACTCTTTGTGCCCCGAGGCCCCCTCTCTTTCCTTACATTTGTGGAGGATGGCCTCACGCATGTCAGATGGATATGGAACGACCATGTTTGCTCCCTGGATTTTGGGAGACTTTTGGAAACCCCTCTGTCCGTTTGCTACCGGGGGCTAGACTTGAGTAGTTCTGTACAACTTCCCATCAGAGGCCCGCATAACAGTATGTGGAGTGCTCGGATGGTCAGAGGTTGGGCCAGCCGACTGAGCTCGCCGAGCTCGTGCTGCCTTGGACTTCTTCGCTCTAGTGCGTGAGGGCACATAGTAGGAAGAGTGTAAGTGGTGCTGGAGAGAGTCAGGCATGTCTTCTCGGGAGTGCGAGAGATCAGGACCATAGGAGAGGCGATCGAAGACTGAGCCGCGTGGAGCAGGCGGCATGCGGCTGGAGTCAACAGTCTTCATATGGCTGGAAGTCTCAGCCGCATAGGTCTTCTCCATGCGGCTGGAAATCCTGGCCGCATGAGTGTTATGCATTTGGTTAGCAATTTTGGCCACATGGACATCATTCATGCGGCTAGCAATCTCGGCCGCATGAGTCTTCGTTTTGCGGCTAGTGCCCTTGTTCGGCTTCTTCCTGGAGCACATAGAATCACCCTTTGCCCCTGCATGTCCAACATCATAGTGCTTTTCTCTGTCGGACTTGGGGACAGCAGAGTCCTCTATGGCTTGAAGTGGAGCCGCATGAGGGTCGCCTTCACCGTCTTGGGCAACAGAGAGTACTCCGTCGAGGGCCTGGGGAGGAGCAAATGACTTTGGCCTCCACTCCTTGCGAGCCTTCTTTGTGCGGGTGCGCTTCTGGACCGGGCCAGCGCTTCCTTCGGAGAGCATTTCTTCGAACGCCTGTTGGTCGAAGCGGACGACCATCTTCTGTTATGTGGAGCCAAGTTTGGCTGCATCCGATTGCGTCACCAACTCCTCAGCCGTGGAGAAGTTTGTCCCCAGCAGAGTCGCCATCGTGTTTGCCATGAAATATAAAAGAACAGAACAATTATCGGAGGACTGGACTTTTACTTCACAATACAAACTCGCTTGTACAAAGAAAGCCTAGGGACGAAAACCTAGGTACATCAATCTAAGTACAATTATTTATTTTAGATTCTGGGGGGTGACGGTAGAGGCTCGGGAAAGCGACGGCTGCTCTTCCTTACTCCTTGGACGATCGGATGCAGCCTTGGCTCCGGGGAAGATCTGCTTGGCGTTGAAGAAATGCTCTCTTTGCTCTCTGTAGATTCTCTCTCTGACTCTCTGGATCCGAGGGGGGTGTGATCTCTGTTATCTCTCTCTCTGTCTGTGCTCTCTCTTTTTTTACAAGGAAATGGTACCCTGCTATTTATAAGAGTGGAGGGCATCATTAGGGTTTGCAATGATTGCCCATTCTCAAAAGTCGGCGGCTAGGGATTAATGAATTTGGGCCGCTCATCTTGAATATAATAGATTTGAGCAATTAATGTGATTGCATCAAATCTCTATGGGTAATTAATGACGACTGACATAAATCCTCATGATTTGTTATGCCAAGCTC
Source organism: Iris pallida (assembly GCA_029216955.1). Taxonomy (NCBI): domain Eukaryota; kingdom Viridiplantae; phylum Streptophyta; class Magnoliopsida; order Asparagales; family Iridaceae; genus Iris; species Iris pallida. Next base: position 32,834 of record JANAVB010014833.1, read on the forward strand.
GGATCTCCCGCCACGTGTTCAATTTGCTTGACTGCAAATGATCTGATTTGATCACAGTAATTATGAGGATGGCACTAAACCTGGTTGTTGGGATTTGATGAATCTTGATCGATTTGATGCCACGTGTCCCACTATCATTAGGTTGTTAGCTGTACGGACACTGGAAGAACTAATCTTCTGCCACGTGTCTTACTTAGGAAATCTGAGCCGAATCAGGGTTGTTCCCCACTGAGTCGCATAAGGCTGGCCACGTGTCAAAGCTGCTTGGGAGTGGCCTCTGAACATTTGAACCGCATGGAGATGATCGGAGCCGCAGGAGCGTAGGCGGCCGCATGATGGGTGGCTTCTCAGTGAGCCGCATGAAGATAGTCCTCGTGAGCCGCATGGGGTAGCTTCTGCCTGAGCCGTATGGGGTGGCCTCTGTCTGAGCCGCATGCGACTGTCCATGTGTCAAGGCCGCATGAAGGCCTTTGTGGTTTGATGGATTGTGTCAGAGATTTCCTTCGTTTCCCTAGGAGTCTCCCATTATGACAGAGTCATTATTGCACGTCAGAGCTGTCATTTGTCAGAGCTATCAGCCGTCAAGGCATTAAATGCAGTAAAAGACAAAAGGAAGAGATATTGAAGGCCACGTGGCTCTTCTCTAGGCCGCATGGAACTATTCGAGACGCATAGACGCTTGAGCCGCATGGATCCCTAAGCCGCATGAGCTCTCTGAGCCGCATGGGGATCCTTGGCCGCATGGATCTTTCTTTATTCTTTTCCATGCTTCTACAATATTTCCTTGCTTAAGATGAAGGAACTGGTCGTAGAGACCATCTCGAACATGAATAGGGAAGAATCTATCATGAAATGCATCATAGAACTGCTTCCAGGTGATCCCAGTGCCTAACCGTCTCTCTTCTGCCTTCCACCAGTGGTGAGCATTATCTTCTAACAGTAGGTCCACTGTTGTCGTCCAATCTCAAGCTGGCAACTGGGATGCCTTCAGTAGCTTCTCTATACTAAAAAGCCATTATGACACCTCTAGTGGCTTCTTCGTTCCTCTAAAGGCCTTGGGGTTCATATCCGTGAAATTATTGATAGAGCCTTCATAAGGATGAAGAGCCGGTACTGGTGCTGGTACTGGAGGTGGTGGGAGGTCTAGCCAAGGCTGTCATCATAGTCTGTCTCATCAGCTCAGTCTACTGCCACTGGGCCTGCATCATGGCATACATAAATTGGGATGTAGGGCTCCCATCAGTCGGTAGTGGAGGCATCTGAGGTCTCGACTGTGGTGGAAACTGCTGAAGGAATGGTGGTGGTGGAGGTAGTGCTACATTCCCTTCTGGTGGCATGGTAATGGTCTGCCCAGCCTGGCTGACTGGGGGTACTGCGATCTCTGGGTGTACCGTTGTCGGTGTCGTAGTAGGCTGCGACGGTCCTGGCTGGTATGGTGTCCCCGGTGTCATCGGAGGATTCTGTCCCTTCGGGGTAGGCTCTTCACCAGATGTGAGGGCCAAGGCAGAAGTGCGTCCGCTTCTGAGATTCATACTGTTGGCACGAGGAAGAATAGGACGATATTATGAAAGGTTAGATATGAGGTAAATCAAATAATCAAGGAAGTTTTGAAAAGGTTTGAAGTCAAGGGAAGTAGTAGTTCTGGATGAGATATTTCTTATTCCTATATGCAGGCTTGTTAGGCACAGTCATGTGACCCAACAATATTTTTTTGACCTGCATGGGCCACCACAAAAATATGTAACGCCCCAGTCCCAAAATACATAGGACCGAGTACGCGAACATGCCAGCTGAACATATACGAAGAATACTCCAATATATGGAATCCTCGTATACGTATATAAGCTGTATAATAAATCATCACAGGCCAGAATAATACATTCTTATCTCATCACAGCTCAACACAGAAGATAAATAAGTCTAGATAATAAATGGGAGTATCAACAGATAGCCGGGTGGTCATTCCCACTCCAAACAGCTATGATAAATAGTCACAATGATCGTAGTCCAACCTTCGCAAATACAAAAAAAAGGTGTAAAAATATCCACTAAAATGTCTTGAGGAAATCAATAAGCTAGAAGTCAGCAGGAGATGTCTCGTCATTAATGTATGAAGGATCCAAAGCCGCTCCGTACTCCTGCAGAAAATTGCCTAATCCTGGAGAGATAACCAGGTCCTCGACGGGACGTAACAAGATACAAGAAAATACCATGCCATGAACTGTTCTATAGTGATAATGCAGCTAAGAACAGACCTTCAACGCATGGGCATCTGGCTCAGGTGCAGGTAACTCAGGTATGGTCCCATCAGGATACCAGGGACCTCAAAGCATAACATTCCTCGAATGTCAGAGGCCAGCAGGAGCAAGAATTGAAAAGTGCATAAGGGACCTATACGTTAAGGAAACTGTTCTCCCCACCTAATGCCTAGTAGGGTCACATTCATGACTCATGAAACCTCTAGTAACTGCCAAGTCTACTAGCATGCAATTCTATTGGCAGATACTCCTGTCCGTCGCACGTCTCATACGTATCGGTGGCCAGCCGACTACGCGAGCACGTATCCTACATGTGACTCACAACACATGGTAAGAAAGTGTCAAGGCCGTATGAGAAATACCGATACCTCATCAACAAAGGGGTGGTCACTAGCCTAAGTCAATGCAAGAGAATAAATAAAAGCGAGAAAAACGACCGATAGAGTCGCTTGCACCCAAGTGTGACTTGGACGTACAGTTTTATAATATTAACAAATAAGAAATACTAAAAAAAAACTGAAAATAAGAATACATAATTCACAGAGTAAGGTGGCAAGGTATCTTGCCTGATGGTGCGAAGGCGGCAAGTCCAAGAATCACAATGTCAGCAAAAGAATGTCACAATCTCCAAGAAACGCCGGGTGCTGAAATCACGAACGGGTTTGGAATAAGTGATATACCTAGGAATCGCCTGTCCAAAAGTCAAATTCTGGAACAGGAACAAAATCATAATTTTGAGTCAAAACAATATTCGTCGTTGGACCTATTTTGCACCGAAATGCGCGCCAGTATCTACGGTCTCTAAAGTCATCAAACTACATGACTACGGATTCGGTTTGAGGAGACGAACCCAACGGTATGTGTAATTTTGATTACGATGAGCAGTGCACAAAGTCGCCCATTGGATTGGGTTGCGGGCCCGCCAAATTTGGCGCTTCGATCCACCTTCTTAGAATCGGGCCAAACTTGGCATAAAGGACCAGAAAATCGATACGGTCCTGATGGTGCAAGTTTCGTGTCGATCCGACGAACGTGCATGAAGTTATGGCCAAGTCTGCAAAACGTTGATACGAGGGTATCTCGACGGATACGTACAGGTTTCGTTGCGCGCGCACAACGAAATCGAGTTTCGTCAATTCCCACACGTCGGCAACATCCATACACGCCTTTTGATGCATTAGTACGCAACCACGCCGCCCAGTTTGTCGGGGCGCACGTCGTATTGAGAAAAGTTTTCTAAATTTTTACAGTTTTCGAACAATTTTTCTTGGAACTTTAACTACGAATAACTTTCTGGATAATTCATGAAATCACAATCTGTAAGTTCAGTTTGACTCGTGTTCAGGTTGTCTACAACTGTGTTAATTTTGTTTTTACAAAATATTGACAAGTCGGCCTTGGTTAGCCTTCCAAGTCGGGTATTTGGACAGCCCCTAATTCTCTATTTTTGAACGGATTTCGCTCGACTTCTTGTCGATTCTCCAGACGGAAGGGTTCGCGATAACGAATTCTAGATCCTAGGCTTCCAAGATGGTCATATAAACTGCAAATAAAAATTTGTATGATCGAATGATGGAATAACGAAAGAGAAATCATCACGCAAAGGGGGTTACCTGCGGTGGCTGTGTCAGAGCTGCGCTCTGTCCGCGGGGTGTTCCTGGCTGTGTGGGGCGATCGACGGCGGGGCAGGTGGATCGTGGGGCTCGTAGGGGGAAGAAAAAGACTCAGGGTTTGGGGCTGGCAGTGCTCGCGAAGGATTCAGTAGGTTTGCCCTCGACTATTGGTGTTTTTTTGCCAATACTATGTAGGTTGTATATTGATGGCTTTAATCAAATTTCGGTTTGGATTGCTTAATCTAATCCGATGAGGGGTTGGATAGGATTGGATTTCAGGAGAAAATTTGACCAAATCTAAATTTGAATTTCCCAGATTTGATCTCGCTAGGTGGCTGTGGCAAGTCGGGTATTTGCGTGGTTACTAACTCACGAGATTTTCATATTCGTGAGTTGATGAATAACTTAATCCTTTCCTTTTTTATATATAAAAATAAATGAATATATTTAAGATAAGGCATATATACAACTATCTCTATGTTACTAACACATTCACGTACACACATAGATATAAGTATATATATACATATATAATTCCATATATTTCTGTACTCTCATACAATTTAGTATATATACCTATATACTCATACAATGTAATATATACACCCCTATATATAAAGTACCTACATATATACCTAAAATTACCATTTATAAAAAATCTTTCATAAAATTCCTAAACTCTATATATACTCCTAGAGTATATTACCACAAATTTCTTTTCTGAGCATTAAGTTATATCTATATACCTATACCTATAGTCATATTTTTTTTATAAACTACCAATTACCAATTAACTTCTTAAAATCCTATAAATCAAAAAATCATATGGAAATATAAGGGGGTTTACATATTGGGAATGGGCCTTTCAAATGAGAGGGGCAGAAGGCCTACCGGAGCACCCAATAAGAATGAACGGAAGTCCAAAGCAAAACAAGTTATGACCGCGAGCCTCAATCGGGGTACCGCTCCTATTCAGAAACCTGAAAGACCCCTGATCCAAAAAGGTAACTATTCATTCAAAGACGAAGATGCCCTACAATTACTCAATGTCCTACTTGAGGGCAAGAAATTTACACTTCCACCTCCTAGACGCCCGGACGTAGTAGACAGGGTGGATGATCCCAAGTACTGCCACTACTACCGGTACATCCACCACCCGACTAAGGACTGCTACATCCTAAAGAATCACCTACATTGATTAGTTGACGCAAATGTGCTATCGTTGGACTTTGAGGAGAAGGTGGTCTCCGCCAATATGGTGACCCTCCAGTTTGATAGGTTTCCGCCTACAAAGGCGCAGGACGGGGTCATCCCGATTCTAAAGTCAACTATGGAGGTTGTTAACCTCCCGACCGCTCAAGCCTCGAGGTTGATGCTAGTCAAAATGCCTCAGGAAGAAGTCATGTGGGTACACCCTGACCTCACCGATGACCTAACCAGACCTGCCGTACGTCAGCCTGTCAAGACCAAAGGCTGAAAGGTCAAATCTTGCAATGTTGTCTCTGCCTCGTTTGACGAAGAAAGGGTCAAAGCAACCAGGACTGGTCTAGAATACTCACGTAACTACGACTAGGTCCTAGGTAAAGAAATGATGCCGCTCGTAACAACAACTGTTCCCGGTGCTTCCGAGCCGGGCCAATCCCAACCTTCAACGGCGGATAAACAGAAGCAAAAAATGGGTATTTTAACAAACCTCTCAAGAAGGATACTGCTGCAGGGTTGGATCGACCCTACAATTTTGATATTTTGGCACAATTGGCCAACACCCCAGCCAGACTGTCACTATTTGAGTTTCTTTGTCTCTCCAAGAAGACTCGAGAAGCTCTGACCGAGGCGTTACAAAATACCGAATCCTATTTGGGGTTGATACGTCAGCCAGACGAAGGCCCTGCTGTTGTCCTAAGTACCACAGTATGATAGAAGCAATGCCCATATCACCTCACAACAGGATATGCTGTTAAAGAATAATAAACATGCCTGATCCCTGTATTACACGGGGTATGTTAGCACTGTCAAGGTCGACCGTATGTATATCGACCCTAGTTCATCCGTGAACGTTATCGCTCACCGTCTACTATATACATTGGGGATCCCAATGCATTGGCTTTCCGCAACCCAAACCACGATAAGTCGTTTTAATAACGGCAAGAGTTGCCCAGAGGGAAAAATCCGCTTGAAAATTCAGATTGCTGACCTGAAGATTGAAGCAACTTGCTATGTCGTTGACGTAAATATCTGTTATAATATTTTGTTGTGGCGACTCTAGATTCATGAGCACATGATTGTGCCATCTACCCTACACCAATGCTTCAAATATGTCAACATCATCGAAGTGGTAAAAACTGAGTTTGCGGACATTGACCCCTTCAAAGGGGTTGAGGTTTACTACACAGAATCTCGGCTGTTCCGTAAGAACCACCAGAGGGATTCAGGGGAAGATGCTGATGATAAAGCCGAGGCTCAAACCTCCTCAAAAGTGCCTATCAGAGTACGACTAAAAAAAGCTTTACGGTATCCACGACTGAGACTACAACTCTTTTGGTAGTACGGTTGAAAGGAAAACTGCCAACAAAAGAATTCCTACGATGTCCCCAGTTAAGGCTACGACTCCTTTGGTGGTACGATTGAAAGAAAAGCCGTCGATGAAGGGAAATCCTTCTGTCAAGCCAATTGTGGTGAAGCTGTGCAGCCCGCCTCATCATACTCCACCTCTGCCTACCGCAAGTGCTGGGGGTAATAATATTAATAACATTGTTGTGCCCAACTTTCTGGCATTTGACAATGTAATGCCGGAGGGCAATTTGTCCTATTTCATCAATAAAGGAATACCTTTTAACTACTCTTTTGTTTTCTCTGCTTATTCTCTAGAAAAAAAATTTGAGTTTATCGCTACAAATACAAATTGTGTCTGTTTATTCTGTGAAACAAGGGCTCCCTGTACGTGACGCCTGTTTATAGTACCGGCACGGAAGGAGAAATAAAAACCCATTATCTTTTGCCGAATAGATGGCTCTCAGACTCATACTCTTTGTGAGCTCGAGCCTGAAGTCGGTACGGTTCAGGCTCACCACTATACTTCACAAGCCAGACACATCATCCAGAAGATGTGCTATGACTTGGGCAGTAATATGGGCCTTAATTATGGAAAGGGTCGGCAGTTGCCGATCAAGATTAATGTATCTAAGGGAAAATATGACCAATATTACCAGAGAACCCGCTGCGGCCTCGGATATGTCCTGCCGAAAGTGCCTGAAGTTCCGCAACACAAGGAAGCAACATAATCGTACTCTTCAGACTCCTCCTGTGATTTCGACGTCAGTATTGGGGAGGTGTTCCGTAGAACATTGTCGGTAAACATGACGTCAGTGGATCAAATTAGTGAAGATGACGAACCATTCTTCGAACCTCTCGAAGTTGAACCCTGGGCTCAGCAACTTGATGCCCAATGGGAGAAACGCTTCGAATTATGCAAACCGCCTACCGGAAATGAGGTTGTACAAATCGACTTAGGAGACAACTCTTCTCCTAGACCGATCTTCATCAAAAAAGTTTGAAAGGAGAGGATCGTGAGTCTCTTACGAAACTTATAAGAGAATACATAGACATCTTCGCTTGGAGCTATGAAGATATGTCGGGCTTAGACCCGAATGTCGCCGTATACAAGCTGAATATCTTGCCTAAGGCTAAGCCAGTAAAGCAACAACAACGATATTTACGCCCAGAAAAAATGAATGCTATTGAAATGGAAGTTAACAAGCTAATAACGAGCAACTTCATCCGTGAGGAACAACACCCAGATTGGGTAGCCAATATTGTCCCATTCACTAAAAGGAATGGAAAGATCCGAGTCTGCATAGATTTTTATTATCTACATGCCGCTTGTCCAAAACACGAATTTTTGTTACCCATCATTGATGTGATGGTCGATAACACCTAGGGGTTTGAGCGCATGTCTTTCATGGATGGCTACTCTGGTTATAACTAGATCAAGATGTTCCCAAACGATGAGAAACAAATGTCCTTTCAGACTCTAATGGGGGTGTTCTCTTACACACTAATGTCCTTCGGTTTAAAGAATGCAAGCGCTATGTACAAGCGTGCTATGAGTACTATATTTTGTAAGCACTTGCGTAAGACAGTTAAATGCTACGTCAACGACATCGCGGTTAAAAGTCGCTTTCGTGGAGGTCACCTCCATGACTTAAGAACGGTCTTCGATTTGGTGAGGACACACTTGTAACGTCCCAGTCCCAAATACCTAGGACCGAGTACGTAGACATACCAGCTACATATATACGAAGAATACTCCAATATATAGAATCCTCGTATACTTACATAAGCTGTAAATATAAAATAATTACAGGCCAAAATATAATTATCTAATCTCATCATAGCTTAACACAGAAGATAATAGAGTCCAAATAATAAATGAGTATAGCAAAGAGATAGCCGGGTGGACATACCCACTCCAAACAGCTATGATAAATAGTCTCAATGATCAGAGTCCAACCTCCGCAAAATAGAAAGAAAAATATATATAAAAATGTCCACTAAAATATCTCAAAGAATCAACAAGCTAGAAATCAGTGGGAGATGCCTCGTCATTAATGTAGGATGGATCCAGTTCTGCTTCGTACTCCTGCAGGAATTCGTCTAATCCTGAAGAAATAACCAGGTCCTCAGAGGGACGTAACAAGATACAAGAAAACACCATGCCTTATAAACTGTGATATATAATAGAAAAGAAAGGAATGTATGCAATAGGGTACCTACCAGTTCTATAATGATAATGTAGTTAAGAACAAACCTTCAACGCATGGGCACTCTGGCTGCAGGAACTCAGGTATGGTCCCACCAGGATACCAGGGACCTCAAAGCATAACATTCATCGAATGTCAGAGGCCAGCAGGATCAGCAATAGGAATGTGCATACGTGGCCCATACGTTAAGGAACTGTCCTCCCCACCCAATGCCTAGTAGGGTCATATCCATGTCCAATAGGAACCTATAGTAACTGCCAAGTCCACTAATATGCAATTCTATTGGCAGTTACTCCTAACCGTCGCACGTCTCATACGTATCGATGGCCAGCCAACTACGCGAGTACATGTCCTACATGTGACTCACAACTCGTGATGATCATGTGTCAAGGCCATATGAGGTATACAAATACCTTTTCATAACTGGGTAGTCACTAGGTTAAGTCAATGCAAGAGAATAGAACCAAAAGCAGTAAAACGACCGATAGAGTCGCTTGCATCCA